>JASDQU011378027.1:0-19048 GCA_032191745.1 Picea mariana | reverse complement strand
AGGCCATCCAGGGTTTTGGTAAACACCATGGCCCTATCTGAAATTATAAGGCCCTCCTCTGCGATGATTCATATAAGGTTGGTTGGGTATAATTCCAGCAGGAATGTTCTGTTGAGGGTTATAGAAATTTCCCCCAGCCGGATTGGATCCAGGTTGGGGGTTTCCCAAAGAGTGAAACTGACCTCCTCTGGGTTGGAATCCGGAGGATAGAGGTGGATTCATGACGCAGACACCTCCCAGAGTATGTCCGCTTCCTCAGGACCTTCTTATGATCTCAACCCGAAGAACTTCAAGGTTCTTCTGATCCCTTGTCGGGATCTCTCAATACCCACCGAACTCTCTCTCTAAGTGATCTCCCCTTTGCCTTATCGAGAAATCGGGTTTCACGTTATCACGAACCTCGTGGGCACATTTCTCATGCTCTCTAAAACCATGAACCACGATGGGTCCAAATGTTGATACTCCTTTGTTCTCGTCGGAGATTCCCCTATCGGGAAATCGGCATATGCGGTGTCGCGGTTCTTTGGCAGCAGGAAATCGCATTTCGGGAAATCGTGATTCCCGTTACACAAACTCACGAGGCTCTCCAAGTCCTGAACCTCGATGAAACATGTACTCCACTAATCCCCGTGGTCCCACACTGCCATGACACTATCGGGATATCGCAGATCGCGAATCCAACATGCGAGTGTTCCCTGCCGTCGAGAACCCTGATTCTCTGAACCTCGATTCTTTGGGATTCCTTGACACGTGTCCCCACAATCAACGGTGCTGATCCTATCGGGATATTATGGATCGCAATATCGCCACTCCCATTACACCAACTTCGTGCTCCAACTCACGAGATGCCAATATGCGATGTCACGTGTGATCTGACGGTCCCTGGGACTCCAGATCGACGGCTCTATTTCTTCCTCAGCTTCGAACCTTTACCACCCTGTGCACAAACCTACAACTTTCCCTGCAAGCCTTCCAAGCATGACTTGTCTATACCATTCCTCGCCGGACTCGAAAACTTATCCCTCCTGAGCTTCTTTACGGCTCCTGGGTCCTTCGAAAGAATTATTTGCACGCACTCCTTGCAGCAAATCTTCGACAACATCCAAGTGTTGAAGCTTTGACTCTATGCACTCCTGCAGCAGAAGTCTCAATTCCTTTTACTCATAATCGCAACTCTGATTCTACGTCTAGCCTGTGCACGCCTTGCATGTCTCCAGTGCCAAGTCTGCACTTCTGAGATGAATGAGGACAAAATATTTCTCCAAGTGAACCCTGTAGTCACGCACTCCTTGCAGACAAATTCAACTGCACTCCTTGCAGGAATTCTCTGGTTCAGCTAGAGAAACAATTGAAACTCATTCACTCTTCCTTTCGGACTTCAATAAACCATGAAATCACATACACAGCATATAAAAGAAAATGTATGACAAGAAGTAAACATTCATGCGCATAATATCAACAACACACAGAGAACAACACCACCACGGAATTGAATCAAAGCTTTCTTCTATTAATTCAATATATGTACATGGAAGTTCTTCCTCCACTTCTCTGCTGCTCTTCTCTTCTACTTCATAATGTTACAATGTACAAAGGAGGGTGTTTATATCCCGTTTCCCTCTCGAGCTCTAAACTATCAAATCTAGAATTAAATTTTCTATCTACTTTACATCAACTATATTAAATGCCTCATCTACCTAAGGACGTGAGCTTAAAGGCTCAAGGTCCATTATAATACACAAAGTGTGCTTCATTAACTCTACACATTAATGTTTGGCACAACAATATCAAGGTTTCAAAATTTGTGCTGGCGTTATCCAGCTGTCTTCCGCTGTCGTGGTGGCTCGCTTGATGAGTTGTCGATGCCCCTGCATCATACTCCTCGGCTTGAAAATTTTCATGGGCTCCTGTCCATGAGCTCCTGCACGGTCTGTCCATGCTTTTGAATTACTGCTTCGCTTTCCCAGCTGGCATCCTCCACTGGGTGATTCTTCCACTTGACCAGATACTTGAAGTATTCTTTTCTTCTGGTTTTCTTTCCCACTCTCTTGTCCAGTATGCACTCCATCTACGGCTTCTCTCCAATCAGCATCTGCTTCTGCCACTAGATCATTGGCTGCTCAGTTGCAGTCTCTGCTTCTCCAGCTCTATATGGGTATAAATCCGAAACATTAAATATCGAAGATATCCTGATGCCATCCAGCAACTCAATCTCATAAGCATTCTCTCCGAATTTCTTCAGAACTCTGCAAGGTCCGATTTTCTTCATTTTCAATTTATTGTATGTTCCCCTTGGGAACCTTTCTCTCCTCAGATGTGCTAGAACAAGATCGCCAACTTTGAACTGAAGTTGTCTCTGATGTTGATCTGCTCTATGCTTATATTCCTGGTTTGATTCTATCAGTCACTGCTTCACCTTACTGTGAAGTTCATGCATTGCTTCAACGAACTCTTCTGCACTAGCGCTGCTAGTCGCAGTCTGTTCTGACTCCCTGAGTTCAGAAAATCCCCTAAGTTGTGTCCCATACACAATCTAAAATGGACTTTTGCCTATAATCCGATTCACCGAATCGTTGTATGCAAACTCTGCCTGTGAAAATATGTTGTCCTAGCTGCTATGGTGCTCTATCACCAGGCTTCTCAACAAGTCTCCCAAGCTCCTGTTGACCACTTCTGTCTGCCCATCCGTCTGTGGATGATAAGAAGAACTAAACACCAAGTTAGTTCCTATCTTCTTCCATAGTGTCCTCCAAAAATGGCCTATGAATTTTGTGTCCCTGTCCAAAACTATGCTTTTCGGCAATCCATGGAGTCGAATGACCTCCTTGAAAAACAAGTTCGCGATGTGAGTTGCATCGCTGGTCTTCTGGCATGAGATAAAATGTGCCATATTTGAAAACCTATCCACCACCACAAAGATGGAATCAACCCCTCTCTGCATCCTCGGCAAACCTAATACAAAATCCATGCTTATCGCCTCCCATGGTCTCTCTGGTATGGGCAATGGCTGATAAAAACCCGTATTCTGCTTTCTCCCTTTCGAATGCTGACAAATTCGACACCGTTAAACAAACCTCTTGACATCAGCTCACATGCCTGGCCAAAAATATGATTCGCTCAGATTTGCGAATGTTTTGTCGTGACCAAAATGTCCTGCTAATCCGCCACTGTGCTTTTCTTTCACCAAGTTCTCCCTCATGGAGCAATTCGGAATGCACAGTTGATTGCCTTTGAACAGCAATCCCTCCTGGATCATATAATCTATCCATGGGCTTCTATCTCTGAGAAATGGGTTCTCAGCTGATTCACATGCTTCTCCGAAATCTGCATCCCCTGCATACATGTCCTTGAGATTTTCAAAACCCAATGTTTTGACTCTAAATTCCTGCAGCAACAAACATTTCCTGCTCAAAGCATCAGCCACTTTGTTAACAGTACCTGAAATGTGTTTGATCACAAATGTAAAATTCTGCATGTATTCTACCCATTTTGCATGCTTTTGGCTCAACTTCTCATGTTGACTCACAAACTGCAATGCATGATTATCACTATATAATACAAATTCCTTGGGTATCAAGTAATGCCTCCACTTCTTTAATGCCTGTATGATAGCATAGAATTCCTTATTATATGTGGAGTATTTTATCTTTTCTTCATCCAAATTCTCACTGAAATATGCAACAGGCCTGTTTTCCTGACTCAAGACCGCTCCTATGGCATATCCGCTGGCATCACATTTCACCTGAAATGTTTTCTGGAAATCCGGCAATGCCAACACTGGTTGCTCTGTGATCTTTCGCTTCAACAGATGGAATCTCTTCTCAGCCTCGGATGTCCAATGGAAAGTCTTATGTCGCTTCTTCACTGTGTCCATCATCACTGCGCTAATTCCACTAAAATTCCTGATGAACTTTCGGTAGAAACTAGCTAAAACATGGAAACTTCTCACCTCAAAAACATTTCTCGGTGATGGCCAATTCTTGATCACTTCTACTTTACTTGGATCCATTTTCAACTCATTCGCCGAAATAACAAAACCCAAATAAATGAGCTCTGTCTTCATGAATGAGGACTTATTCATATTTATCAACAGCTTCTCCTGCTGTAGCTTCCTCATCACTATAGCCAAATGCTTCAAGTGTTTTGCCTTCGTCTTACTGAAGATCAATATATCATCCAGATATACGACTACAAATTTCCCGATGAATTCCCTTAGGACTTCATTCATCAGCCTCATAAATGTGCTTGGCGCATTTGTCAAACCAAATGGCATGACCAGCCATTCGTACAAACCCTCGTTTATCTTGAATGTTGTCTTCCATTCATCACCTTCCCTCATGCGAATTTGGTGATATCCGCTCTTCAAATCAATCTTGGAAAAATAATTTGCCCCACTTAGGCAATCCATCAGATCTTCCATTCTTGGCAGTGGAAATCTATACCTGATGGTAATTTTGTTGATCGCTCTTGAGTTTGTACACATTCTCCAACCTCCATCCTTCTTCGGACTAAGCAATGTTGGAATGGCACACGGACTCAGGCTCTCCCTAACTAATCCTTTATCCAGCAAATCCTGAACCTGGTTCTTTACCTCTTCATTCTCCTGCGGTGTCAATCTGTCGGCAGCTTTGTTCGGCAAACTGGCCCCTGGTATGAGGTCTATATGATGACTTATGCTCCTCATCGACAGTAACGAATGAGTTAGTTCATCTACCACTATATCAGCAAACTTTTCCAATAGTTCCTGAATCTCTTCCGGCAAATCATCCACTCTTGTGCTAGTCAGGACAATCCTCGATTTCCTGACCACAAAGAATTGTGGATCTTTCTTCTTCTCCATCTCCGTAAGAAGTTCCTTCCCACTCATGAGAAGTATTGTGTTGTTTACTTCCGGTTTCACCTCCTTATCTTTTATCGGAAGCAACCGATGTGTACTCCCATCCTTCTCCAGGGTATATGTGTTCATTCTCCCATCATGAACCACATTTCTGTCATATTGCCATGGTCTACCCAGCAATAAATGACATACATCCATGGGAATAACATCACACAGAATTTTATCATTATACCCACCTATTTTGAATTCAACCAAGCATTGTTTAGTGACACTCACCTGATGTCCTTTTTGTAGCCATGATACTTTATATGGACTCGGGTGATCAGTCATCTCCAGCTCCAGTTTCTCCACCATCTTGGTTGAAATGAGATTGTCTGTGCTTCCGCTGTCCACGATGACCTTACATTTCCAGCCCTTGGTCTTGCAATCTGTCCTGAATAGTCGGCTCCTCTGAGCTGTGTCCTCCACCTCCTTCTCGGGTGTCAAGATAACTTTGTGCACCGTCAGTGACCTTCCACTTCCTGTTTCTTCATTCTCGACATCACGCCTCTGTGCTTCAGTGATGTGGGCTTCTCCGCTGTCCTTCTTTTTCTCCGGACACTCAAATGACCTGTGCCCATTCTTCCCACATGTAAAACATGTGATAACTCCTCCTCTTCCTCTACCTCGACCTCTAGTACGAGGAAGAGTGTTTGCATCAGCATAATCTCCTCGTTGATCAGTATGTTGCCCTCTCTAATCAACATGTGGTTCTCGCTGTGAGGTCCCACCTCTTTCAATCTTACCCTGAGGTTTCTTCCATTCCTCCCTGGGCTTCTGATATTTATCTTGGGCAACTGCCTTGTTTCTGGCCTGACTTCTGCCTCGCCCTTGCTGACCTTGCTTACGTCTCAACTTTTCTTCAGCTTTCAGAGCCATCTGATAAGCATCCTCAACTGTTCGGATGGTTACCATGCTTAATTCATCCTGAATGACGTATCTTAGACCATTCAGATATCTGGCAACCTTCTCATCATCGCTCTCCCGATGACCTGCCCTGATGTTGAGTCGGTAAAATTCTTCAGTGTATTCCTTGACTTTCATCAATTTCTGTCTCAGGTTCTGCATCTCCTGAACAGAGTGATTTGATAATCCCTTAGGATGAACTTTGCTTTCATCTTAGTAATCATTCGGTCCCAGCTTTTAATTTTCTGTTTGCCTTTGGAACATCTATCTGCCTGTAGCTCGTCCCACCATAACGTTGCGTGTCCCTTCAACTTGGTAACAACATGTCTTACCTTTTTGTCTTCTTCGATATCTTCATAATCGAAGTAGGTGTCAAGAGCTCGGATCCAATCCAGCAACTCTTCTGCAACCAGACTCCCTTCATAGACTAGAATGTCCATTTTGGTCTTTGAACTCATTCTGGAAATGGATTTGATCAACCACTCGGTTGAGGCATCCTCTGTTGTGACCTCTTCTGCATGTCCAGCTTCCTCTTCTACCTCGGAATCACTAAGATCCCATGCACCAACTCTGCGTCTTTGTGCTATCTCCATCTCCTCGAGTCTTGCTCGGAGATCTCGCATTTGCCGCTCCATTTCTGGATTTCCTGCTGGCCTACCTCTTCTTCGCCCCTCCCTGTCTTCTGGGTCAGGTGACTGTCTTTCTCTTCTCAGCGGCATGGTGAAATCTTGTTCCTCTCTGTTACAGAGAACAAAGAGTCTTCCCGCTCTGATACCACTCTGACGCAGACGCCTCCCAGGGTACGTCCACTTCCTCAGGACCTTCTTATGCTCTCGGCCCGAAGAACTTCAAGGTTCTTCTGATTCCTTGTTGGGATCTCTCAATACCCACCGAACTCTCTCTCTAAGTGATCTCCCCTTTGCCTTATCGGGAAATCGCGTTTCGTGTTATCGCGAACCTCGTGGGCACATTTCTCATGCTCTCTAAAACCTCAAACTCCAATGGGTCCAAATGCCGATACTCCTTTGTTCTCGTCGGAGATTCCCCTATCGGGAAATCGGCATATGCGGTGTCGCGGTTCTTTCGCACTAGGAAGCTCCGATCCCCGATGGCGCCTTGCGTTGACCCCACAAAGGTTGACTCCTCCGACACCTGTCCTCCTCTCCAGTGCCTATGGCTCAGACTTTCGTGCTATCGGGAAATCGCGATTCCCGTTACACAAACTCACGAGGCTCTCCAAGTCCCAAACCCCGATGACACATGTACTCCACTAATCCCCGTGGTCCCACACTGCCACGACACTATCGAGATATCGCAGATCGCGAATCCAACATGTGAGTGTTCCCTGTCGTCGAGAACCCCGATTCTCCGAACCTCGATTCTTTGGGATTCCTTGACACGTGTCCCCACAATCAACAGTGTTGATCCTATCGGGATATCACCACTCCTGTTACACCAACTTCATGCTCCAACTCACGAGATGTCGATATTCGATGTCACGTGTGATCTGACGATCCCTGGGACTCTAGATCGACGGCTCTATTTCTTCATGAGCTTCGAACCTTTACCACCCTGTGCACAAACCTACAACTTTCCCTGCAAGCCTTCCAAGCATGACTTGTCTATACCATTCCGCGTCGAACTCGAAAACCTATCCCTCCTGAGCTTCTTTAGGGCTCCTGGGTCCTTTGAAAGAATTCTTTGCACACACTCCTTGTGGCAAATCTTTGACAACATCCATGTGTTGAAGCTTTGACTCTGTGCACCCCTGCAGCAGCAGTCTCAATTCCTTTTACTCAGAATCGCAACTCTGAGTCTACGTCTAGCCTACGCATGCCTTGCACGGCTCCGGTGCCAAGTCTGCACTTATGAGATGAATGAGGACAAAATCTTTCTCCAAGTGAACCCTGTAGTCACGCACTCCTTGCGGACAAATTCAACTGCACTCCTTGTAGGAATTCTCTGGTTCAGCTAGAGAAACAATTGAAACTCATTCACTCTTCCTTTCGGACTTCAATAAACCATGAAATCACATACACAGCATATAAAAGCAAATGTATGACAAGAAGTAAACATTCATGCGCATAATATCAACAACACACAGAGAACAACACCACCACAGAATTGAATCAAAGCTTTATTCTATTAATTCAATATCTGTACATGGAAGTTCTTCCTCCACTTCTCTACTTCTCTTCTCTTCTACTTCATAATGTTACAATGTACAAAGGAGGGTGTCTATATCTCGTTTCCCTCTCGAGCTCTAAACTATCAAATCTAGAATTAAATGTTCTATCTACTTTACATCAACTATATTAAATGCATCATCTACCTAAGGACGTGACCTTAAAGGCTCAAGGTCCATTATAATACACAAAGTGCGATTCATTAACTCTACACATTAATGTTTGGCACAACAATATCAAGGTTTCAAAATTTGTGTTGGCACTATCCAGTTGTCTTCCGCTGTCATGCTGGCTCACTTGATGAGTTGTCGATGCCCCTGCATCAATTCATAATGCCAAAAGTATTGGTTGGAATCTGCACCGAGGAGGTAGGATTGTAGGAAGGAACTTGAGCCAAAGCTTGTTTTCCAGGTTGACTATTCCACCAAGAAGTAGGAGGATTGGACCCAGGGTTAAAAGCAGGGATACCCCCCATATTAGGAGTCATTTGAGGGATTGAGATCCAAAAAATGAAAAAGGAGTGTAGGGAGGTGTACTTCCCCCAAGCCCAATGCTAGGATTAGGGCCAGCAGTTGGGATGGATTTTGAAAACTGAAAAGTGAAGTTAGGCATACCATAAGAAAATGGACTAGAAGCCATAGGGATGGACTAAACATTGTATCATGGTGAGTAGCCAARAGACCCAAAGGGGTTCRWGGTRGTAGCTTGAGAATTAACTATAGGCYAGGCCATAYTAATGATAGGTACCTCTGACACTACTACCATAGAGGTTGTAGGAGTCGAAGGGGTGTCATTAACTATAGTGGGTATGGGAGTCGAAGGGCTCCCAGAATTATGAAGAAGAAGTTCAGTACTCATCCTTGTAGAATCACAAGTATTAAAGGTGGACGTGTGTGTACCACGTATAATAACTCTATGCCTTTTAGAAGGAAAGGAAATGAAATCCAGTGGTAACTGTAACAATCGATGAGAAATCCAATGGTAATTGTAACAAGTGATGGGACCGACGGGGAGGCTAGTTCGACTCCATGATGACTTAAGACTCTAAAGATAAAAAAATATATCCTAAGGCCAACTAGTAAGCAAAGAGCACACCAAAATTCAAACGACCAATATGCATGCAAACGGGGTAAAGTGGATGAGTGGCCTCCCTCCCTAAAGAAGGTATGTCTCGCCCAAGAAAGGCCTGAGACTCTCCGCTAAACATCGAAGGTAACAGAATCAGTTATAAGGACCCTTGTGGGATTAACAACCAGTTGGTCAGATCCCCTGGAGAGGTAATCCTCCATAAAGGTTGTGTGTTGTCTGACCCTTATCTAACCCAAGGTACCTGCAGAATAACCCCTACAAGTAACCTATGAGACACCTAAGTCAAGAAAATAATAAACCATTGCATAATCAATGCACAAGCGAGAAGTCATAATTCAATTCCACCGTATGGGCAAGGTAGCAAAGCCCGAAACCTTGAAAGCATTGCCTCTCATGGATTTAACGGCACTAACAAGATCGCCATATATGAATAGATCCCCAGAAATATCTCTGACGCTAGGAAGGTATCGAGGGGTTATCCCTTCAACCAACTTCGTGTGACCTCATGATTAACTCTGGTGTGAGCAGAGCCTCCTTATCTTAACAATTATACAATGGATTTCTACACTCCCTGACTTAGACACATATGTTTATTCAATTGCCTTAGAGAAGTTTACTCACAAAATCTTATTCCGAGGCACTAAATCCTAGGCTAGTTTGTGCACCCTAGAAAATAAAATCGTTACTAATAAATTTTAAATTATAGCATTGATTTTATGGCCGTGAATACTCAAAAAGGTATGGTAATGAAACTCATGGTGTTATGAATCTACAAGAAAATTAAATATGAAAGTAATGCAAAGTCCTAACTTTAAATTTTGATGAATGATATGCTCCTAAAAAATGATGCAATTTTCAAGTTCAAATCTACAATTCAGAAGTAAAGATGCAATCTTTCACTATATGCACTAAGCTAATGATAGAGATTCTAAGAAAAAATGCCAAGCAATGAAAAATACCTATTTTTTTGTATTTTCAATATATCGGAACTGAAAATACATGGAATGAAAAGTAACTTGATATACAGCCCTACAGTGTATAAAAAAGAGACAACTCAAGTAGGATATCAAGCAATGAAACACCCAACCCAATGTACAAGGACAATATAAATGAAAATATGAAGAGAAAGACTTCGCCCAGAAATTCAACCAAAAGAGGGTTTCCTGTCATCCCACGGGCACTCAACAGGCACTACTGAGACCTAAGAAGGCTTAGCAAGCATCAAATCCCACCCAACAAACACCAGACCAAGAAAACAGGCAAGGAAAAGAGGTGTACGTGACTATTTGGGAAAACAGATAGTATATACGCAGCTTGCAGTGAGACAACCTGCGTGTATATGTGAATGTCAAGGCAAAGGGCGTGTATATGCTTTGAAACAAGGCCAGGTAAGGGAGAAAGGATGAAAAATCAGACCCAAAGTGAATAGTAGTTGTCAAGCAATGATACGACAAGAACCACAATAGAAATGAGAGAAATCTAAGGAGAAAAGTACTTCAAACCCTAAGAAAGAAGATTCATCACAAGTACGGTCACCAATTCTGTTACAAGGAAAATCTCTCTATGGATAGGTTAAACCACAACAGATAGGTATGACTGCAAAAATCAACTATTTCCCATAAACATGCTATATAAACCAATGTGCAAGTGAGATAATAAAGGGACCTACCTCGTCCAGATGTTTGAATATGTCCATCATTGAGCACTTTGACCCAAATCTTTATACCTACAACAAGTTCTCAACAAAAAAGAGAAGCAAGCATATAGTGATAATATTAAAGGTTAGCACATTAGATAGAATAATCCATTAATATACAAAACAAACATTCCCAAATGGGAAGAGAGTGTTTCTATTAATAAATGATCAGCAGAAGTGAAAATATTACAGAATTCCATGTTGGCACGATTCAGAACCAAGAAACCAAGTTCCTTCTAGCTAGGCCTCCACCACTTCAATCCTCCACCAAAGGAAAGCTCATAGAAGGGATAAAATGAGGTTATCCATCAATAAGGGAAGATATTGGGGGTTGAACATTGTGTTTAGACTTAAAGGACAAAGGGATGCAGACTCAATAAGAAGTAATAATTTCTCCAAAGTAACTTTGCTCTCAAAGTTGAATTCTCTCTCCTTTTCCATAGCTTGGAATTGGCTTCTTTATATCCTTCAAAATGCAACTGAAGGTCTGAGTTAGAATGTTTCCAATACATGGAAGGTCAAGGATCAGATATCTCTTGTCATGACATGGAAACATGACATTTAATTTTGATTTTCTGGCACAAATCCTGATGTACGCGGGTTGTAGTGGAGCAGCCTGCATATACGCTTGTTGTATAGGGTGCAAGATGCATACAAGTGGAAAAAATTTATATTTTTTTCTTTGGATTTATCAATCAGGGAAAGTGAGTCTGCATAGGGAAATGGAGTAAGGCCCTCTATGCAAGATTTCTTAGGGTGAGGAAAATCTTGCTCTAACACTTGAAGATTAAATCCATAGGAAGCACAAACTTCCAAGATTAACCAGTGCCAACTAGAAGGAGGCACCAAACTGAAGGAAGCTCCAAATCCTTGATTTACCAGCACTGACTAGAAAGATGCACCAACCCCCTTTCTTTATGAGCATCAACTGAAAGGAAGCTACAACTCCCAATCTTCTCTACCACCAATTAGAATGAGGCACTAGCCCCCTATATTTATGAGAACCAACTAAAAGGAAGTTGCAACTCCCCTTCAAGCACCAATATTTTTTATTGAAGAACCAATATTCTCTTGCACCACCCAACCATTGTTTTTTCTCAAGCACCAACCTGAAGGAGACCGTTATCTCTTGCATTGCACCACCCTTCCACCATTGTTTCAAAATTGTTCTCACAATAATATCAACTCTATGTACTCAACAAATATGATTCAAATCCATCATGCAAATCTCCACCAAATGATGATGTTAAGCTTCTCACAAGTTACTTTCACTGAAGATAATCTCTTCCCTCAAGAATTCTATACCAGAATACACCTTAGATTAAACCATACTTTGCAGGGTGAATCCCTTACCTTGATAGTTGCAAAAGATAGATGCCTTCAACCTAGATATATACTCTTCATGTGCTACCTTTCTTACCTTTGTTGCGTCATACTTCTAACATCTTTTTCAGGTAACATTTCTTGTCAAAAAAATCTCAAAATAATCATTCAACAGTTGGCTACAATTACTGCAAATATCTTTCCCAACAAATTTGAAACTGCTTTGAATTATGGTAATAGATTTGAAAACTTTTTCACCAAAGGACAAAACTGAAGCTTGCTTTGTTACCTCTGATATTTTTGTTATAAGCATACTTTAAACTTTGCTTGAATACCCTAAAATTTTCACAAGAACAAACTCCAACTTTGTCCCATATATGCCTCAGACTTCACTGGAATTTGAGCCAAGAATAGACCTAAAATTTGGCCACATTATAGACCTCTAGATAGACCTGAAAACATGCCTTAACAAATCCTAAAATCCACCTTAGAACAGACCTTAATATTGCACTGAACAACCCTTTACTTGCCTCATATATGGTCTCGTATTGGCTCTTAATTTACCTCTTATTTGGCCTCAAAACAAGCCTAAAATTCTCCTCAAATTTGGCCTCATAACATGCCTAAACTTCATAAATATACCCAAGAAATTTACCTTATATTAGCTTCAAAATAGGCCCCAGATATTCCTCTAAAATTTGGCCTTGTTTCCTCAGTTAACTCACCCTTAATGCCTTAGATATCTCTCCCTTGCTGCCTCAAAATCTTGGGTTGTTATATTCTTTGCAATGAAATTAGAGGTGGATCAACTAACAGTCAAAGTCGAAGGAAAAGGTGTATCAACTGACAATCAAATTCGAACGTAGAGGTGGTTCGATCGAGTAAAGACAAAGTCGAAGTGGATCAACAAGTCAAATCTTGAGGTGAGTCAATCGGGTAAAGTCAAATTTGAAGGTCGAGGTGGTTAGAAATGGTAAAGACATTGAAATCAAGTCGAAGAGGTGAACTAACAAGAATTCGATAGTGGGTGTGTGGCAACTAACAGAATATTGAATGAAGGTCGATGGGTAATCCGACTCGGTAGTCAAACTCTAATAGAATCCTAAGATTCATGAGATTTGTAGCCAATGATCTGCATGTATATGGAACCATTTTTTGGCGCCATTTATTTAGGTTTTTTCCTACTATAAATCCTATTAAAAGGCGTGTTGTAAGGCTATAAAATATAATCTTGAATCTTTATATGATGAATGGCTAATCACCAAGAGTCTATAATCGAAGAGGTTGTTGGTCATGTAGATGTGAGTCAAACTGGCTACAGGGTTGTTCTTCTGTAAGCAAGAGAGTATGATGTTGATTGTGTCTTAGGTGTGGACCAAGGTTAGACATGTAAAATTTTATTTTGAATGAATAAGACAACAAGAGAGAAGGAATGTACTGTGTGTTTTCTTTGTCATTTACTTTCTTGATTATATCTTTCTTCCTCTCTTATGCTAGGTTTAGCACAGAACTATGTCTTGTTTCCTAACATGTGGTATCATAGCTTGGCTTAAAAACCTTGGATTTGAGTTAAACTCTAGGTTCAATAAGAGTCGTAAGTCTGAAATATTTAAATATTGTGCTAAATAATTTTGTTAAAGAATGACGAGTAGCTCAATAATAGAGATCAAAAAATTCAATGGCCAGAATTTTGAGCTTTGGAAGCCTAAAATTGAATATATCCTTGTAGATCGATAGCAATGGACAAAATTCTATCCAGGTACCATGCTGACAAGAATGTTGATGGAAGAATGGGAGAAACTTGAGAGAAGAGCAAGGAGTATGATTCGACTTTGTCTTGTTGATTTGGTACTGCTAAATGTCTCGGGTGAATATTTGGCCAAGAAATTGTGGGACAAGTTGGGAAGCTTGCATCAGTCGAAATATCTAGTAAATAAGTTGTTTCTCATAAAGAAAATGTATCTTCTAAGGATGAGTGATGGCATTTCAGTGGATGAGCATTTAAATTCATTTAATACCATTATAAGTCAGTTATCTTATGTGGATGTTAAAATCATTGAGGAGGAGAAATGTATTATCCTATTATGTTATTTTATAGAATCCTGGGATATCTTAGTCATGGGTATAGAGAGTAATACAACCACATTAGTGCTAGAGGATGTGGTTGCATCTCTATTATCAAAAGAAATGAGAAGAAAGAACATGGAAGGATCGACCAAATATGATTTAGTGGTGAGAGGTCGAACGGTTGACAGAGATAAAGGAAAATTCTCTGGTAGAAAGTCTAAGTCAAAGGGTAGATATAAATCGTCGGTTCAATCGACGAGAAAATGTTGTAAATGCGATAAATATGGGAATTACAAAAAGGATTGCAATTCAAAGGAAATGGAAGTCAGTATAGGATCTGACGAGAGGCATTCGACTAAGATAAAGATGACTCGAGATAAGGCAGGTGATGTGTACTTGGTGTCTACCAGTACATAATCATATCAATATTTTTGGTTGATCAAGTAGAGATCATCCTATCATATGAAACCACATAGAGAATCGTTCTACGAATATGAATGATATGAAGGAGGAAACAATTTCTTGGGGGATGACTCGAAAACTAAAATTATTAGATGAGGTAGAGTTCAATTGATATTGTAGGATGGGAGGAATAGAATCCTTCCAAGTGTACTACACATTATAGGTTTGGAAAGAAACCTGATATTTGTTAGCAAGATGAGTGATGTAGGAGTGCACACTCTATTTCATAAATATTTGTGCAATATGGTCAAAGGTGTGATGGTATTAATGAAAGGAGTTCAGATTGGAACCCTATAAATGTTGTTGGGGAGTGTCAACTCAACTAGATGAAACAACATCATTGTTCCTGAAGTCAACTTGAATTCTACTTGACCTGACTTGACTCACGCTGAGTCGATTTAAACCTACTCGAAAAGTAATCATAAATTTGACATGACCATGTTATGGCATGAGAGGATGGAACACATTGGAGAAAAATGACTTAGAGCTATGAATCTCAAAGGTATGGTCAAAGAATTTCTTGAATCTAATTTATAATTCAACTTTTGTGAACATTTTATATATGGAAAACAAAGTCGGGTGAGGGTATCATCTGGTTTGACAAGGGAAAATGGGATTCTAGAGTTGGTTCATAGTGATGTGTTTGGCCCTATTATAGTGCCTTCACTTGGTGGATCCATGTATTGTGTCTCCTTCATAGATGATTTTTCCAAGAAGATATGGATATATTTCTCGAGGAAGAAATCAAAGGTTTTCGAGAAATTCAAAGAGTTTAAATATCTTGTAGAAAACAAGACATATAAGAAGATTAAGGTGTTGAGAACTGACAATGGTGGTGAATTCTATGGAAAATAATTTGATCATTTTTTCAAGCAATGTGGCATAGCATGCCAAACTACCACACCATACATCCCATAGAAAAATGGATTTTTCGAGAGAGTGAACAAAATGTTTATGTACAAGACAATGAGCATGCTCATTGGTGTGGGGATTGCACAAGAATTATTGCTAGAGGCAGTCAACACTACAAAATATCTATTGAATACATCTCCTTCATAGGTGCTAGTCAACATGACTCAACATGAGGAATGGTCGGGTAAGAAGCCTTCGATTTCATAGCTCAAAGTATTTGGTTGTGATGCATTTGTGCATGTTCCCAAGGAAAAGAGGAGCAAAATGGACAAGAAGGCAGTTAAATGTATTTTCAATGGATACAAAGAAGGAATGAAAGGATATAAGATTTGGGATCCTGCATCAAGGAAAATAGTGTACAGTCGAGATTTAATCTTTAGAGAAGTCGGAAGTAAGTCTGATCCTGAAGAAATTGTTCATACCAAGAATAATCATGAGACAATGTAGTTTGAACTGAGGAATGAAGAAGATTATTTAGATAAATTGATTGAATCAGAAGAAGAGGTGGAAAAAATGACCCCATTTGTAAGGAGTTCATAAAGAGTAAGAAAATCAGTCAAAAGGTATAGTTCACTCGAATTTCATTTCACATTCATGTTAACTGCCACCAACGATGAGCCCAATTTTTTTAGGGAGGTATTCAACTCAGCAGAGGGAAAACTGTAGAAGGACACCATGGTCGAAGAGATGGCATCCTTGTGAAAGAATGAGACATGGGACTTAGTCAAGTTACCTAG
This sequence comes from Picea mariana, assembly GCA_032191745.1. NCBI lineage: Eukaryota > Viridiplantae > Streptophyta > Pinopsida > Pinales > Pinaceae > Picea > Picea mariana. Next base: position 2,794 of record JASDQU011378027.1, on the reverse strand, counting down.
TGGAAGAAATCATGTCAGTAGAAAACAGGTATTCAAGAAGAAGATGAATGCAACAGGTCAAGTCGAGAAATTTAAAGCTCGATTGGTAGAGAAAGGATATTCCCAAGTCAAAGGAGTCGACTTCAGTGAGATTTTTTGCCCTGTTGCAAAATTAACTTCAATTATAGTACTAAAATATCTGGATGCAGCATTCAATTTGGAAATAGAACAGATGGATTTGAAGACAACTGTAATATTCCAGATATAAAAAAGTATGCAGAACAGAAATAAATAGCTAAAAATGGCAGATGAACAACAATATAACCATAACAACACCACAATAATACCAAAATGATTCCAGAATAACACCAAAAAGAGAAATTTGATTACTGAGAGAAATTTTCACTTGCCTCTTCGAGGGGGCAACCTCCAGCAGAGCATAGCTCTATTACAATAATATTCAATATAAAATTTCTCATACCCTTGACTCATATTTATACTAAATATGTCTATCAAAAGAACCATCTAGAGGAAGATCCTTTTAGAAGCGAAATCTTCTATTAGGTATTCTTACATTGGACTTATTCTTCCTTATTTCTAGTCCTTATTAATATTGACCTTTATTACATCGAAATATATTATTCTACCTATGTGAGGGGTTAGGTCCGTAACATGCTCTCCCCCATAAAAACAGCCTTGTCCTCAAGGCTTGAGATGTGGAAATTGATGCAGAATGGTAGTTGGTTCCTAAGTGGAATCTGCTGGAGTTGTATCTTTCCACTAGACTAACACTTTCTTGATAGTTCGCTGAAGCAAGCGATGCTCACACTGATCCAAAAATTCTTTTGGTTGTATCCAAATGGATCCTTCTTCGTCCAACTCGGGAAGGTTGGTTTGAGTTTGGAACTTAGTTCAAATTTCCTTATTTAAGAAGGAAACATGAAAAACAGGATGGAGCTTAGATTGGGTAAAGCTAACTGATAGGCCACCTATCCCACACACTTGAGAATGGTATAAGGACCATAAAAATTGGGCGCCAGTTTCTGAAAATGGTCAGCCTTGAGGGAATTTTGCTTGTAAGTTTGCAGTCGAAGAAACACCTGATCCTCTTCTACAAATTGATGTTCGGAGTGAGCTTGATCTGCTTGTTTCTTCATGCGATTCTGGGCCATGACCAAATTCTCTTTAAGGGTACAGAGAATAGCCTCTCAAATTGTAAGCATTTGGTCAACCGCCTGGACCTTCGAGACACCTGGCAAATATGAGAGAAATGAAGGTGGTTTTTTTCCATATACCGCTTCAAAATGAGTCATGCGGGTACCTATATGGTATGAAGTGTTGTACCACCATTCAACTAGTGGTAACCATTGAGCCCACTAATTTTTCTTTTCCGAGGAAAAACACCTGAAATATGTTTCCAAACACTTGTTGACAACTTCAGTTTGACCATTATTATGGGCATGATAAGTTGTGTTGAGATGCAATTGGGTGGCTTGTAGCTTGAATAGTTCTTGCCAAAAATTGCTGGTGAAAGTTGGGTCACGATCAGAAACAATAAAATGTGGCATGTCATGAAGCTTGAAGACCTGATCCATGAAAATTTGAGCCATGGTGGATGTTGTAACTGGGTCTTGAAGAGCACAGAAATGAGCATACTTGGAAAGACAATCAACTACCACCATGATGACTGATTTATTTCCCAATTTAGGTAAGCCTGCAATAAAAGACATAGAGATATCCCACCAAATAGCATGTGGAGTCGGAAGTGGTTGTAGTGTGCCAAGAGATTTGACTTTTTCACCCTTGTTGCATTGACACAAATCACATTCAACCACAAAATTACAAACGTCTTGTTTCATACCATCCCAGAAAAAAGAACATTTGACCCTGTCATAGGTTTTGGTAAACTCGAAGTGCCAAGCTGTGGGTGTAGCATGAAGCTCAGAAAGTACCATGGATTTAAGTTTGGATTGTTTAATTAAATACAATCGGCCTTTGTATCGAAACTCATCATGGATCCAAGAGTACCCTGGGGAAAATGGAGAATTGGACTGTAATTATTGTATCAGATGCGAATTTTTGGGATCATATAGCCATTCCTAGCGAACAACTTGGAGCCAATCTGGTATAATGAAGGAGAGAGAAAAAAGAGACCCTTCATCTTCATAATTTCTAGAAAGTGCATCAACAACCACATTGTATTTTCCTTTCTTGTAAATGATCTCATAATCATATCCAAAGAGCTTAGTCACCCATTTTTGTTGCTCTAGGGAGGAAATGTGTTGTTCCAGAAAATACTTGAGGCTTTGATGATCTGTCTTAATTTGGAAGCGTTGCCCCAATAGATAAGGGTGCCAAAGATCAATGGCATGCATAATAGCCAACATTTCCTTTTTGTAGATTGATTTGCCCAAATTTCACACATAAAGTTGTTTGTTGGTAAAGGCCAAAGGTCGACCCTCTTGCATAAGGACAACACCAATTCCTTTCCCTAAATAATCACATTCCAAGACAAAGGTCTTTGTGAAATCAGGAAGGGCCAAGACTGGAGTGGTGCACATGGAAATCTTCAAGGTTTCAAAATCTTGAGCAGTTGTTGGAGTCCAAGTGAAAGAATTGTTTTTAAGGAGTGTAGTGAGAGGTGCCACAATCTTTCCATAATTCTTAACAAACTTGCGATAATACCCTGTTAATCCCAGAAATCCATGCAATCTTTTGAGGGTCTTTGGGTGAGGCCAATCTTGCATAGATTCAATCTATTTAGGATCCACCCTGACGTCAGCCTTGCCAACAAGATGACCCAAGTACTCGACTT
>JASDQU011378026.1:12046-22188 GCA_032191745.1 Picea mariana | reverse complement strand
AAGGACCCTCTCCATCTTCGAACAATCCCGCATCCATGAATGTATATATGATGAAGGGTGATGCTTTTATATCAACTATAGCACATGACTACAGTAAACCAAACACTTCTGAGAAGGGAAAAGAAGCCGAACTCCCATCTCTTCCTTTACAGATTGAGAAGACTTTGGGAGAAACAATGACATGGTTCCCAAAAGGCACGTTCAAAAAAGCTTCTCACAATCCAAACACAAGGGCCACCCAGAAGTATTCTATGGTGGAGGATTTGTCTCAAACCCCTTGTGCGATGTCCACTTTGGAGGTCCTCCAAAGCTGCCCTTCCTAGAAGAAAGATTTGTTAACCACTTTAGGATCTACCGAGACTTGTAATCTGGGTACCATCATGCTAGATACAACCGACTTAAAACCTCATCTGCCTTACCACGTAGCATTTCAGATAGTAGTGGCTCACCCCATGAAAAATTCTACTCAAAATACTTTTCGCACGGTGGTTGATGAGGGTACCTTGACATGCGTTATGTCATTGGCATGCTGGAAGGCCATTGGCCAACTCGTTTTGTCTCCGTCGCCTACTCTTCTCACTGCTTTCGACAGTCATTCATTCCGACCAGATGGTATCATTCCCTCTTTCCCTGTGTAGTTAGGAGATAAGACTGTGTGCGTCGAGGTAGAAGTAGTCGATGCATCCTTTGACTACAATCTCTTGTTAGGAAGGAGTTGGAGTTATGCCATGCAAGCAGTGGTTGCTACAGTTTTTTCGGGTCTTGTTGTTTCCACACAAGGACCGGATTGTGACCATTGATCAATTGTCTTTCTCCAGAACTTACCCTTCATTGGGGGTGTCCACGGTCCCGATAATTGATAATCCTCAACCAGGCGTAGTCAACGTAGGGGTTGGTTTGTGCCCATCTTTGATGGGTGCGTTCGATTACCCGCCCCCTCAAGGAGATGTCAAGTTCATATCCGACCACCATAAGGTTGAGATTTTCCATGTTTCATCGTTTTGCACGACTTACTTCACCGATCCGTGGATACTTCCTTCCCCATCGGCCACGATGGAGGGGACAGGGCAACCAATCATGTCCATGCCCTTGTCCGTAGTTGAAGTAGTGTACTCTTTAGTCCAGCAAGCTTCATCCAACATAGATCCAACTCCTGCACAAGAGTTAGATCCTCTTCTAGAGCCTATTTGGGCTCAAGGTTATCTCGCTGACACCGATTTGTTAGACTTAGTCTTTCCCTCTAACTAAGAAGTAATTGAAGCAATGACTAGTTCAGACAAACCCTGGGATGATCTTCATCACAGATCATACTTCCTCCCAGAGTTAAGCAGAATCGAAGCTGGAGAATTCACCTTGACTATGACTAGAGATAGGTCTTGTCCTATTAATCCCTTAGCTACACATGAGGTCTATGTTGAGGGTAATATGGAAACCATCATTGAAACCATACCGATCAATATCTCCAAAACCCCTGGCATCATGGAGAATTTTTTGTCGGAGTTGACTGCTCCCCCATAGAGATTCAAATCTACACAGATCTATTTAAAGAATTCTGTGACATTTTTGCCTGGTCTTACAAGGAAATGCCAGGCATTGATCCAAAAATAGTTGAACATGAAATCACAAGTTATTTAGATGCCAATCCTATTCAGTAGAAGCTTCGTCCAGTTAACCCCAGGAAAGCAGCAACCATTAAGGTTGAAGTTGAGAAACTGCTAAAAGTCGGTTTTATCTATCCTATCCATTTGACCCAATGGGTGTCAAACCCCATGTCGGTCAATAAAAAACAAGGCACGATTCATGTATTTACAGACTTTTGTGTTTTGAACAAGGCCTGTCCCAAAGATAATTTTCCCACACCACTCATCAACTAGATAATTGATGAATGTGCGGGTTGCGAGGCCTTCTCTTTCATGAATGGTTTTTTGGGATATAACCAAATACAAATCAAACCTGAAGACCAACACAAAATGGTATTCATCTATCCATGGGGTACATTCGTGTATCTTCAGATGCCTTTTGGTCTCAAAAATGTTGGAGCGACTTTTCAGCAGGCCATGTCTTTTGCTTTCCATGACCTCAAGCATATAGTTGAGGCCTATTTAGATGATTTAGCATCTTGATCTCATAAGAGAATGAATCATTCCACACACCTCCGACTTATCTTTGAGAATTGTCGCTACTTCCAGATTCGCTTGAATCCAAACAAGTGCAGCTTTTGCGTAACATCAGGATGTTTGTTAGGTTTCATAGTATCAACAACAGGGATCATGGTTGATCCTCTCAAGGTTGAGGCAATAATTCAGTTTCCTCCCCCATGCATAATCCTTCAACTTCAGAGTCTACAGGGCAAGGCAAACTTTTTAAGACGTTTCATCGCCAACTATGCTGAGATCACAAAGGGATTTATGCGCTTACTGAAGAAAGATGTTCCTTTTCATTGGGACAATGCCGCCTAATGCTCTTTTGACACGTTGAAACATGCCCTCATGACTGCCCCTCTGCTTCGGCCACCTAACTATAAAAAAGATTTCTTATTATACCTAGCTGCAGCAGAGTCAACCATTGGTATGGTCTTAGTTCAGGAGGATGACTTGTTCTCAGAATATGTGATTTATTACCTGAGCCGAGGCCTCGTAGGACCAGAACTCAATTATTCTCATATAGAAAAACTTGTGTTGGCAGCAGTTCATGTTGTTCAATGGTTTCTTCATTATGTTCTATTTCACAAGACCACCATCATTGCTATCATGAATCCATTCCAGTAGATGTTGACACAACGGGTAATAGGCAGAAAGATCAGTAGATGGATAGTCGTCCTCCAGGAGTTTGACTTAGATTTCATTTTAGCGAAATCCAAAAAGTCACTGGTCTTCGCAGAACTTATTTTGGAACTTCTGGTTGAGTCAGGTGATTTTGTGCCCAAAGAGTTTCCTATCAGAGGAGATATGTTTTTGATCACATCTTCATATCCATGGTATGGAGATATACTTATCTATCTCCAGACTTTGAAGTGCCCCACCTCTGCTTCTCGTGATGAGCGTCAACGTATATGCCATCAGGCTAAGAATTATCTTATACTCGATGATACATTGTATCAAAGAGGTGTAGATTGCATCCTGTGTCGATGTCTCGCTCACAAAGAAGCAGTTATCGTGCTTAACGATTTCCATACCAGAGTGTGTGGCGGTCATTTGTCTCGGTTGGAAACAATGCAAAAGATTCTATGAGCAGGTTACTTCTGGCTGACACTAATCAAAGATTGTATCAAATCGGTCAAGAAGTGCCACCCGTGCCAGATATTCTCTCAGAAGATGAGGGCACATCCTTCTCCCATGTTTCCTGTCATCATAGTTGGTCCCTTCACCAAGTGGGGGATTGATTACACTACATGTAACGCTCCTTCGGCAAGGGGGAAACATTATATCATCATAGTCATAGACTACTTCACAAGGTGGGTCGAAGCTATGCCAACGTTTAAAGATGATGAAGAGACTGCAACTCTCTTTTTATTCAACCAGATAATAGCAAGGTTCGACGTCCTGAGGGAGATTGTCACTGACCATGGCAGTCACTTTCAGAACCATATGATGACCGAGTTAACATCAAATCTTGGGCTATGGAAAAAACATTCGTCACCCTACTACCCCCAAGTAAATGGTCAGGTGGAAGATGTAAATAAATCTCTTAAGACCATCCTACAATGAACAATCAACTCAGCGAAATCAAATTGGCATTTGATGTTATACTCGGAATTATGGGCTTATCGAATGTCAGTTAAGACTACAACTATTTTCTCATCTTTTCAACTCATTTATGGGCTAGAAGCAGTCCTACCTATCGAATGTTAGATCACGTCCCTAAAGTTGGCAGTACAATTATTGCCAGACACTTCTCCACTTGAAGAATGGTTATTATACGTTGAGCGGCTCAATGAGAAGCGTCGTGATGCGGCCCTCGCCAATGAGACTCATAAACATAAATTCAAGTCTCAGTATGATAGGTCCATTCATCCTCAGGTTTTCACTGAAGGAGGCCTTGTCCTGGTCTATGACCAAGATAAGGACCCCCTGGGGGCAGGAAAATTCAAACCCATGTGGTTCGGACCCTTCATCATAAAAGAGGTTCTAAAAAAGGGCGCTTATCATCTTGTTGACTTTGAAGGGAATGCTTTGGCAGAGCCTAGAAATTGACTCTACCTCAAGAAGTATTACTCATAGGCAGGTCACCATGGGTAACTTTTTGTAACATATGTATAGCCTTTGTACTATTACTTTCTAGTTTCTTTTAGTGTTATGGACGTGTCATTTTTGATTTTATATTTTGTCACTGTGGTAGATGTCAAGTGAATCTGAGGTGTTCATTGGGTATGTAGACAGTGCTAGACAGCACACTCATAAGCTTGCCTCCACAGCTTGGGTAATGTTTTCACCTCGAGGCTAGTTATTATCTTCTGGAGGTATATGCTTAGGTGACACCACAAATAATGTCGTCGAGTATAGTGCAGTTATTGAGTTGCTTTGTGACACCTTGTCATTTGGTATCTCTCATCTCCGGGTCTATCTCGACACTTAGTTGGTTGTGTCTCAGTTAAATAGAGTCTACCGTGTTCATGATCCGACTTTACACCGATGATTCCTTAGGGTACGTCTCTTAGAACGAAGCTTTGATTATATTACATATTTTCATGTTCCTAGGAGATTAAACCAAATTACAGATACTCTAGCTAATCAAATTTTATATTGGCATCTTGCACACATATGAAAGGACATACACATAATCATGTAAATACATTTTTAAAGGAAAAAATGATCCATAAGCCACAAAAAGACATAAAAATACATATATAATATCATAGTCACTAGAGTACATAGGTGGACGCAAGTGCCTCAAAAATATGACCAATAACGAGTCATGGGGCTTATGCCCTCAAAACATATATACAAGTAGTGTTCTCGACATGTGAAAAGTCTAACTAAGGTCAGGGTCTGTGGGCCATGTTGTACTGATCAACAACGTTTTCCAAACGTCGAAACAATCAGACCCACGTCTGTGGTACCCCCACTACATGAGGCTTCATAAATGGTGGAAGATCCTCAATCTCTGCCATAGGTACCATGCGAGTGAGTGCAATAAAGTTTCGCTAGACTCGTCTCAACACCCTCTCAGCCTCCCCGACTACTGTTGGTCCCCCTGCGGCGGCATGTGCGGCCCCTGGCCGAGGATGACACTTGTTCCTTGCATAGTCTACAAGTCGCACTAGTCCCACATCTACACACAACAAACACATATCCATCAAATACTCTGGTATAAAAAAAAAATGATATATAACAAAAAAAACATAAAAATTACATATTTTTCACAAAAAAACAAAAACAAAAAACAAAGAAATGATGTAAACTTACCCATCTCTCCTCGCTCCTCACCAGGAGGTACTAGTATCTCAAGATATCTTGATAAATCAATCCCAACATAATGTTAATCCTCTATGACTGGGATCTTTCGCAACAACCAAGTGAAGAAATCATCGTCAAAGGACTCATTGGTCCTTCCACCACCCTATCATGGCAGTAACACTACCCATCTACAAACTCTAGGAAGAGAGGCCTAATGTCCTTGTACCACTACACGAGGACTGAAGCTCGGAACTCTTTCAAAAAATAAAGAGCATAGAATGGTCCCAAACCTGAAGTTCCTCTGCATCGACGACCGACAATCTGTCAACTGCCTCTTCATACAATCTAGCAATGTGGTGCTCCAGTCAAATATTTGTGCATTTAAGCACTGGACTATACAGTTCATCTATGCATGGGATGCCTTATGTAGAGCTGTAGAACCAATGATTCACCCAATAAGCAGCACAATCACCTTCAACGATAAGTCAGTAATCTTGCTTATGGGCACCTGTGAGCTCGATTGGTCTGTACCAACCTCACAGTAAAGTCCTAGAAATTCTGCTATGTTATGCGGCCCCGAAGGAAATGTCTAGAAGTTGACTGGTTCCCCTCTCCTGGAGAGGCCAGTCAAAAAATATATATCCTCTGTTGTGGGCACTAGTGACTACCCCTCTAACATAAATGCCTCTACATCCGAATGCCAATAATCAACCAAGGCATTCAGTATCCTAGGTTGTGCCTGCATAAAAGGACATAAGAAGAACTTCAGTAGCCCACATTACATCAAGGCAGCCATAGCATTGGGGTCTTCCCCAACCAACTCACTAACCTCCTCATGCTCTCTTTCTCTCCAGTGAACATACATCCTGCAAAACAACAAGGTTCAGAAGGGTTAACCCTTGTTTTTTAACATTTTTTCATTCAATAAGGGGGTCCACGCGGGTTGTAATGCTGACAAATGCATGTACACATGTGCATTTTTTACTTTTCCTGAATGTACATGCGGCCTGTCCTAAGACAACCCGCGTGGACTAAGGGCCAACCTTTTAATGGTTGATGACCCCCCAAAACTTGGAACCCAAAGAAAAAATGAGGATTTAAATTGCAAGATAAGAGAGTTTATACTTACTTGGTCTAGACAGATGGTCGTTTCGTCCACTGTAGCTCCTAGAATAACCACTTTTATCAAAGGGGGTTCTTTACTCCAGAGTCAATTTCCGAATCACCAATGGTGATAATGAGCTGCCAACTTTTATTTATAGACTTTTTGTCCTCTTTTTGTCATTTTTTTGGCCCCCCTTATCATTTTCTTTAAACCAAAAACCATTTGGAGTGATTTAGGAGTTGCACTGGAAGGGCATGATCGAGTATCGGGACAATTTTTTGGAGTTTTGCATAACTTTTGATGGTCTATGGAAAAATCTCAGATGATCAACTTGAGCATATAGGTTAGGTTTCTACCCTAACTTTCGTATCTCATTGTCTTTATCCCTTTTCCATAGGATCAATCCCATCATGATGCGACACAGAACCATCATTGCTTCTTTAGAAGTGTCATGAGTTGGTGGTATATCTTACCGGAACATGGATGCACTAGGTAGATCCTGGTTGCATTATGGTGTCCATGCTGTCTATAATCATTGTAGGCTCGGGAGTCCTTGTTGTTTTTCCTAATTACGAGTTTGAGCCTCATTTACATGATTCTTTTTCACTCTTGAACTCCCCCTCGAGACTCCCAAAAGACATAACGGGTCTTCTTTCAAGCCCTTTTCAGACCCTCTAAACATGAAAAGATTGTTGAGCAATCTTGTGGCCCTTCATGCTCGTTAAACTAAAATTTGAAGTCACGTCTATCCGGCGGTAGTTTACCCCTTTTTCAGTACGGAAGGTCAACTCTACAAACAATGGTATACTCTAAGGAACTTCAATTCTCTAGAAGAGTACTCTCAGGTATAGTTTTAACCCTTTTTTGGGCCTGAGGGACTAAATTTACGAAAAAGGAACCCCCACAGAGTCCATAGTTAAGCTCTTTTCAGGCTCCCTAAAATTGAAAATATCGTCGAGTGACCTTATTCTTTCACACTCATTAAACTGGTCCAAAAGAACATTCTTGACGGAGTCTATAGTTAATCTTTTTTCAGACTCCTTAAAAATGAAAAAATGGCCGAGTGATCTTGTCTTTATCACACTCGTTAAAATGGTTTTGAATAGACATCTTGTCAGTGCTAGTTTACCCATTTTTTGAACCGACTAGACTACCTTCGAAAAAGGTATCCCAATGGAGTCTCCTTTTACATTTTTTCAGACTCTCTATATATGAAAAACCGTCGAGCTTACCTTCTCTGGGCTCGTTAAACTTACATTGAAGGACGTTACCATTGTGTGTTTTGTTAACCATGTTTTCATACCTACGTCTTTGGTCTAATGACGGCTCCATGTTGCTCTCAACTGAATTATCTGAAGCATACCTTATACAAAATCCTTGTAGCACTTTGCCTCTGCGTCTTGACACCTTTGACCCCTGGAGGATTTTTCCTAAGTGTCATTTCTCTGAACATAATTCTTGTCCTTGCACCTTGAACTTGTATGTTTGTAACACTCGTTCCTTTATTGTAACATAACATCCTTTTACTCTTTTTTCCAAAATCATTGAAAAAGACAAAAAAATCAAATATACCCCAAAAAGAGGAAGGGAAAAGTATTTTCTTTATTGGCAGCACAATAAGTTGCCCTTGGATAAAGCACATCTATTTGTTTGTTCATCAAAATTTGGGATTTAATAAGACCTTAGGAAGTTGTTCTCACTACATAGATCTGTGTCGTCCTTCATTTGGTTATTCTTCCAAACATATGGAGAGTTTGCATTGCCTCCTACTTCGTAAACTTATGTTAATGCCATGCTGCCTGAGTCTCATCATTTGTTGTGCTATTGTCCAAGGGAAGTTTTTACCAAGCCTGAGTCAGCCCCTCTGCAGTTTGTCTCTTGCCCTCATACCCGACCATCCTAAACATCCAATCAAGTCTTTGTTCGAAATCAATGAAGCCCTCAATCTGATTGTCAATATTCTCTAGTCCATGACCGATAAGCCATCAAAGACCTCTAGGTAGTGAAGTTGTACACTCATATTACACTCCTACCCGAGTTTTGAATATTTTGAAGTTGTTGCTTGAGATCTGAAGACCTCATCTCCAGCCATCAGGTCTTATCAACTTCTAAGAAGATGGATACTCTACATGGATATCTTTTTGATTTCGAGATGTAGCTTCGCTGTGTATTGTTCGCAGCTACACTTTATATAGTTATATGACATGGATCTATAGTGTATTTGATTGGTAGCCATGGTTTTATTTTATCCCAAGTATGGGTATTCCCACCTCGATGAGACAATTTTTATTTTTGCAGACAGCACCTCCCGATGTCTGGTCCCTGGGCTCACTTGTTCAACACATCAGTAAATATTGTTAATGTATTTCGGCCATCAGATGCTCTTCTGACCTCACACATTAGGGGGCATCTTTTATAACCCTAATTTGCACCAAACATGCTTACCTAGCATCAGGCCATCTCAGATTCCTTCTTTGCCAAAACACTATTGAACAACTCTTCTTAAAAACACCTTTTATAAAGGCCCACACGCCCTGCTCTATTACTGCACACATGTACACGCTAGATGACCCAAAACAACCCACGTGTACCTACAAAAGCATGAAAAAAGGAAACTTGTTGATGAAACACACAGCTTTGGGTGAGTTAACTAAACCTTTCGGCCATGCATGGCTGAGGGTTTGACCAAATACCTAGCTTCTTCTAGCCTATAAAAGAAGGTTTAGGGGCCCCATTTGGAAGAGGAGAATCATAGTAAAGAAACTATACCTGATTATGCATTCCCTTTGTCCCAACCCTTTAGCCATCCTTGTGTAAAGAGAAAGATAGAGCAAAGAAGTGGGAGGATAGTTGAAGAGGATCCCATGACCAGGTTCATGGAGCAGTGGCCAAATTCATCATTGTAAGTTGATTTTTTGAAGTTAATAATAAAGAAATACTTTTCCCGTCCCACCATATGAGGTTTTCATGGTTTATTGCATACTTGTTTATTCAATCTCTAACCCATTAATCTATATATCAAATGAATGTGGAGTTTTTTGTTTGTTTTGTGTGAATGTAGGTCAGCCTTGGGAGGAGAGCTGCAATCAAAAAGTGATCATGCGTGAGGAAGGATCTACATCAAATGCCCAAAATAAGATATGGTCACTTGATCCTCTTAACTATGTATTTGCTTAAGAATAATGGGGATTAGGTCTGGGACGACGGTAGAAAGTAAAAATATTTAGGTATTTTTTGCATGTATAATTAAACCCTAAGTGCTAGTCTGTAGAGGGATTTCCCACTCACAACAACTATGAGGAGCTAAAAATATCTCATTTGTTTGATACAATGCATATCAGGAAGAATGTGACTAAAACGTTATGGCGAATTGTAGATGGTAGGAGGGACAATGAAAAAATTGTCAAAATTTGTACTGACATTCAGGAAGCCAATCATGCAATGTGAACTGTGATCCGATATTCAAATAGATCATATGGAGTAATAGAACGAAATACCTTCCATGGTTATCAATAGAGAAACAAAGAAATGATGTAAAAGAGGTCATTTAAAGAATTAAAATTTCCATGGGTTTTGCTTGAAACATAAATAATATCTTAACGAAGAAAGGTGAATTTGGTGGGGTAAAAACACATGATTGG
>JASDQU011378026.1:0-11652 GCA_032191745.1 Picea mariana | reverse complement strand
GCAACAACATCAAACAAGTTATATATGATCTTGGAAAATACATGAGGTAAGTAGTTGTGATTTATATGCGAAATGTTCTTTCAAATTATTGTTGTACTTAATGACATGTGTTTTACTTGTAATGTAATATATTATATTATGTTATGTTGAAACATGTTATTTTCTTGTGTCATGATCTCATGTAGATAGTTGTCATTGAAAGAAATCCATGAACATGATATAAATAATTGGAAGAGAGAAATTCCTCGTCTAATGTGTGAAATGCAAAAGTATATTTCTCCAACATTTTTCAATGCACAAGAACACTACCCCATACACCAAGTTGAGGAGATTGAAATTTGTGGACCTATTCACACAAGGTCAATGTGGATGGTGGAGAGGCACTTGAAATCATTGAAGGTGTTGGTTAGAAAACGAGCATGTCTTGAGGGCTCTATGGTGGAGGGATATATGGTATATCAATCCATGGTGTATATTAGTTAGTATCTTCCTAAATTAGCAAAGCCAACTATGCATGCAGTGGATCACATTTGGGATGTGAATTCCATCAAAAAATTTGAAGATCAGGAGCATCTATTGGGGCAAGGTAGAATGAAAACAATGAGAGGTAATATACTGATAATTGTGAAAAATTATATTAATAATACATATAAAGTTTTGTTTTTTGTGTATATGATCATACTCATTAATAAATTAATATAATTTATTTTATAAAATATAAATATTTATAATTACCTGCATATTGGATGTTATAACTAATATTTAATATTGGTGAATTATGTTTTTTTTATTTAGTTTCTCAAGAGTGGGATGCACTGCATTTATACATTGCAAATAATCTTGAAAGGATGAATGTATGGATTGAAATATGTAAAAAACATAATGGAGGTAGGTTATCATGGCAATGACTGTCTAAATTGGTTAGAGAAGCTCGTCGTAACGGAGATGCCAATGTTACACAGAGGGAAATTGATTTAGCATATGGTTTGAAATATGGACAAGTAAGAAAATTCACCCATTTTATTTAGTTATTTTATATTATATTAATGTGACTACATGTGTACTATATTTTCCAGATACTTTCGAAGTTATATAAATTTATGTTAATTTATTAATTGACTATGAATCTTTTACATATCTGACGTATTCCAGTTGAAACACTACAAGGCTATGTGGTTCAATGGTTGTAAATTTTGCATCAAACAACTGGATGAAACCATGAAAACTTATAATAGTGGGATAGCTGCATTATTCCAGGTCACTAATGTTTCCTCTAGGAGTGACAGACATCCCCGAGAATCTGAAAATAGATACTATGGGTATTTAAATGATATACTTGAGTGTGACTTTAATTCCTTCAAATTAGTTATGTTCGATGTCAAATGGTATAGGTTATGAACGCATGAACGCGATGAGGAAATAATTGTTATTCAACATGCCAATGGATTTCCAATGATTAAAACAACGATGTTTGAAAGAGGATGTGATCTCTAAGTTTTTCCAAGCCAATGCGAGCAGGTCTTTTACTCAAATGTTCCAGGTGAAAGGGATTGGTCATTTGTTGTTAGATATGATCCAATAGGAAGGCCAATTACGTATACTCATTTGCAGGAAGAAGATGATATTGAATATCAAGAAGATGATTCGATAGATCAGACAGAGCCAAAATATCATGGAGGGTTGACAATCAAAAAAGATGAAGAAGAGCATGATCTAGGCGTAGGAAACAATATTGCAATTCTTGATGATGATGTCGATGAAAATCTTCTCAAAAATGACATCGATGACGATGATGATATCATCAATCCTTTCAACATCATTTCAGAACCGGATGATGATTCATATGTCAAGTTCGATGAAGAATATCAAGATATAGAATAAGGATCATTACAGAAATGTTGAGGTTGGATTAGGTACATGACTATATAATATTTTGATTTGTATGAATTATTCTCTTAAAATAAATTACTTATAATGTCATGGGTTAATTACATGTTTTTAAGTTTTATGCAACAATTTTATATCCTATGTTACATGTTGTTTAATTATTATTTTAAACCTGAAAATAGTTTTCAATATACTAAAGTACGTGGTAGACTAAAAATATCATTTAGAAACACATAATTTCATGTACCTTCATTAATTTTTGTTTTTGTAGTTTCTATGCATGAATCTTAATAGGACTTTGCTTTTGATTATTTTCTATTTTATAGATTGGGTTTTGGGATCAATTGAGAGTGATGTGAGGGGGAGGGGAGGGGCCATATGAGCTTCCACATTCACGTGGTTGTCCTTGTTCAGTAGAGGATAAATTATTCTTGAAACCAAGAGAAGCTCTTTCATTTTTATACCATCATGATCATATAATATTTCATCAATATTATAGTCACATTATTTCATGCATCAATGAATTTTCGATGAACTTGTGTGTCATTTCTATAGATTTTGTTTTGAAACCCTAATTTTCTTTCAAAGTACACAATTTGGTTGACGCAAAATTTACGTTTTCATCAGTCTTTCTTCATTTTTCTTTCAAGTTCTACATTATTGTATATACAATGTATCTATGTCATAGCTGTGATGAAAAACCTCTCTTTTTCATTGATTTCTTAATCAACACCATAAAAATATTAGAGGCGGGCAACCGTGACATGTGAATGGGGCCAACGTTGAAAGTTTTTCAAACTATATCTGTATGCATTGAAATTTGAACTAGATAGACTATTCGCATGCCTTAACGATATGGGAGGGTTTCTAGACTCAAATTTCACTCACACACCCACTTTCTTCCATTATCATATCATCATGGAAACCATAAACCCTATTTTTCATATGTTCTAGTAGATATGTTAATGATTCCAAATTTCATATTTGTATTTGACTCAAGGTCCAGCTATCTTGAAAAGAATCAAATTTTAATCTCAATTTTATAAACTAAATATTAAATGACTCCAAGCATCATTTGATATATTTGCAAGAGAGACGAATGTAAATAATCTTATGACGAATTAGCTATACTATCGACCAAAAATGTTCGTCGATAATATAGCTAATTTGTCGCAAGAATATTGTGTCTAATTTGAATGGTATTACACGGTTTGCAAGGAGTGTAGTGATTATATTATGGTGCAATGTAGTTTGTTCTATAATAACAATCTCTATGCCAAACCTCAAAATGGATAGTACCATATCTTGTTCATAAGACAAATATTCTTTGTATGTTTCCTTTGTGGTGGCTCAAGCCCTCACTAGACATGATGTCTGACAATGAAATGTAACAATTTGACTATTGAATTATAGTGTTATGACACCCATGGTTAAGGAAATAACTTAATGTTCTTAGGTCCTATTTGAATCTTCTTAGAATTGAGATTTGTTACATAGTCCTTCAAAAAAGACAAAAGACTTATGTAGCGGATATTAATTTGGTCTTTGTGTGGGATATTTTATGCAATTAGTATGTTTTGTACAAAAATAATGGATATTGGGGACTACATAATGGTAAAGGAATGAGGAACAAGGAACAAGGAACAAGGAATGGAAATTGTACGAGGACTAGACACCGACAATAGTGACCTGTGAATGGGGCCAGCGTTGAAATGTTTTCAAACAGTTTCTGTATGCACTGAAATTTGTCATGGATATACTATTCACATGCCTTAATGATATGGGAGGGTTTCTGAACTCAAATTTGAATGAAACACCAACTTTCTTCCATCATCAATTCATCATGTAAACCATAAACCCTAATTTTCTTTCAAAGTACACAATTTGGTTGACGCAAGTTTTAAGTTTTCGTTAGTCTTTCTTCATTTTTCTTTCAGGTTCTACATTAATGTATATAAAATTTATCTATGTCATATTTGTGATGAAAAATCCCTCTTTTTCTTTTATTTCTTAATCAACACCATAAAAATACTAGAGACGGGCAATAGTGACATGTGAATGGGGCCAACATTGACATTTTTTCAAACTGTATCTGTATGCATTGAAATTTGACCTAGATAGACTATTCGCATGCCTTAATGATATGGGAGGGTTTTTGGACTCAAATTTCACTCAAACACCTACTTTATTCCATAACCATATCATCATGGAAACCATAAACCCTATTTTTCATATGTTCGAGAAGATATGTTAATGATTCCAAAATTCATATTTGTATTTGACTCAAGGTCCAACTATCTTGCAAAGTATCAAATTTTAATTTCAAGTTGATAAAAAAAAGATGAAATGAATCCAAGAATCATTTTATATCATCACAAGAGAGACAAATGTAAATAATCTTGCGACGAATTAGCTATACTATCGACGAAAAAAGTTCATCGATAGTATAGCTAATTCGTCTCAAGGATATTGTGTCTAATTTGAATGGTGTTACATGGTTTTCAAGGAGTGTAGGGATTATATTATGGTGCAATGTAGTGTATTCTATAATAAAAATATCTATTCCAAACCTCAAAATGGATAGTACCATATTTTTTTCATAAGACAAATATTCTTTGTATGTTTCCTTTGTGGTGGCTCAAGCCCTCGCTACACATGATGCCTAAGAATGAAATGTAACAATTTGACTATTGAATGATAGTTTTATGTCACCCATGGTTAAGGAAATAACTTAAGGTTATTAGGTCCTATTTGAATCTTCTTAGAATTGAGATTCGTTACATAGTCCTTGAAAAAAGACAAAAGACTTATGTAGCGGATATTAATTTGGTCTTTGTGTGGGACATTTTATGCCATTAGTATGTTTTGTATAAAAATAATGAATCTGGGGGACTACAACATGGTCAAGGAATGAGGAATAAGGAACAAGGAATGAGGAACAAGGAACACGGAACAAGGAAGAAGGAACAAAAATTGTATGAGGACTAGACACTGACAACAGTGACCTGTGAATGGGGCCAACGTTGAAGATTTTTCAAACTGTTTCTATATGCACTAAAATTTTTCATAGATAGACTATTCACATGAATTAACTATATGGTATTGTTTCTGGACTCAAATTTGAATGACACACTCACTTTATTCCATCATCAGTTCATCATGTAAACCATAAACCTTAATTTTCTTTCAAAGTACACAATTTGGTTGACGCAAGTTTTACGTTTTTGCCAGTATTTTTTCATTTTTCTTTCAGGTTCTACATTAATGTATATACAATGTATCTATGTCATAGTTGTGATTAAAAATCCCTCTTTTTCATTGATTTCTTAATCAACACCATAAAAATACTAGAGGTGGGCAACAATGACATGTGAATGGGGCCAATGTTGAAATTTTTTCAAACTGTATCTATATGCATTGAAATTTGACCTGGATAGACTATTCACATGCCTTAACGATATAGATGTTGAGTTGGATGAAGAAGAATATGAATGATATTTAATTGTTGAAAAGAAGAGGTATGTGTTTATATCTTTTATATGATCTTTATATGTTTTTATTTTGTATAATAGAGCATATGTTACATGTTCTTTATAATTTCAAATTAGGTATGGGAAAATTGAGAGTGATGTGAGGGGGGAAATAACTAGATCTTACACCTTCATTTGGTTTCCCCTGTTTAGTAGAGAATGAACTATTCTCAAAACCAAGAAGATTTTTGTGCGGCTGCGCCTAATCATGTACTACTTGACCCCATTAAGGCATGATAGTAAGTGGCTTAGGATTAGAGTTAGAACACTTGAGGCCTACTTAATAATTGGAAAATGAAGTATGGCTTCAAATAAGGAGAAATCAAAGAAGTTTAATATAAAAATGTATGCACCTTGTCACCCCTGCTTCTCTGTGTAGATTCTCCTATAGGACCTTGTAGGCCTTTCTGTCTCCACTCTATTGATATCCTATCTACCTACACAAACAACCACAAGAAGAAGAGGGAAATATTTCATTGGAGGAATTAATATGTTTGGGGTAAGTTTCAGAGGGATGCAAAGAGTTATATTATAGGTTGAAAGTGAGTTTAGCAGGAAGGGAGTTTAAGGTGAGTTCAAGTATCACTTCATGAAACATATTCCCCAACATGACTCTAATGAAATTTGGGGTTGTAGAGGCATTTCATCAACCTATGTGGTCGCATTTCATCCCCATCAGGCTGGTCAGGAAGGGTTTCCAGACTCAAATATTACTCACACACCCACTCTATATATCGACCCAGCTCATCCTCATTTCGTTTTAATTTTCTTGGTTGAATTTTAAAGGAAACAACTATTAAAATACAATGTTGAAATTTTTTCAAAATGTTTCTGTATGAACTGGAATTTGACATGGATAGACTGTTTGTATGGCTTGACCTAAAATATGGGAGGGTTTCCAAACTCAAACATCACTCACACACTTAACAAAATCCAACCTATTCCTTAGGCACAATTGTATGTACACCGTGAAAGTCGTAATTCCTTACTCTTTTTGTGATGAAATTTCCACATGAACGATTCATTTTCACCATCAATCAATGCTCATATTATGATCCACAACCACATTTGACCAAATATAATGTATCACCTTTAGTAGATCATACATATATAGTCTATCCCTACTAGTTAGTTGGAAAAACCTCCTTCACAATTGAATTATGTGGCCACTTACACCATTTTTTTAATATCAACTCCCATAAATAATGAGCCTTTGACTCATTTTCATGGCTTAGGGAGATATATTAAAACTGGAAATTTATCCTTAAGGAAATTGGCTTTATAAAATTCCCATATTTTGAATATCTAGAATCCCAAGAATGGAAAGCAACTTTATTAAATTCTTATGGAAAGTAGTCTCGTGTGAGAAATTGATCATCATTTCTTTGAGGGTAGTCATCAATTCATCCAACATTATAAGCCTTTGATCACATACCCATTATTCCTTTTGCATCAAATTTCTTGGGACTACATCAACACAAGTTTGCATAGACACCTTTCTTTCCTTTGTTATAATTCCTTGAGATTGAAAAACCAATTTGCAATTATTAGCAAACTCCTTTCCAATGTTCCCCTGGTCAATGATTCTATTGTTGTTTATTTTGAGGGTGTTAATATGCTTTAAAAATTCCTTGGAAGTCAGAGATTTGAAAAATCTCAGAGTAGGCTTCTCACATGTCTTAAGCCAATGGAACCCAACTTTGATTTGAGACCCCCTTATTTTATATGTCTCATCAACCTTTAGTGTTTGTGATTTTTTGGTCAGTTTTTATTCACTGAAGGGATAAGTTAAGGCATTATTGAAAATTCCTCGAGCTATTAAAATATTTCCTTTTGTTTTATTCTTCTAAATTTCACCAACTATATACCATATCATCTGAGAAAGGCAAGGATTTTTCTAATGGAATATTCCCACCAAATAATTCAATGTTTGTCCCCTCGAGAACTTGGAATTAGGTTCCATATTATTTTGATAGATTTAACACATGATTTTTTCTTCAAATTAGAGATATTAAACTTGAATTAAGAGTTCAACACCTTGAGCTTTCAAATCCCTAGGAAATGGAGAAAAATATCAACTAGTGATTAGATAAGGTGATATATCCCACTACCTAAACTAACCATATTCTATCATGGTGAAAGAATAAGAAGAAGTTATGCTCTATCTAATAATTTCAAAACCTACTTGTTTGTTTTTTTTTAATATACCAACTGAACCAAAGCCCTGATGAATTTTTTGACATAATTTGGCCAAATTACTCAAAGTGTTGAATAAAGTTTAAACCTAGTAACTCTAATTCTTATAAACACAAAAATCAATTCCATAAGAAAAATATCTTACTCTCTAAACCATGGATTTGTGATAGGGGTTAGTAATCCCCCAAAAATTCCATGATATTATCTTCATTGGAAACCTTCAAAAAACAATGCCTCCTTTCTTTTCCACTCAAAAAGTGTCAAACAGGTTTTGAGGATTCACAATCTACATATGTGGTGAGAAATAATCAATAAAATTCATGTTTATTGGCTTCTTACGAGAGTCACTACACATGGATGTTTGAAAATAAACCAAATTTTGGGGTGGATAACTCTCCCCACTCCCCTATTGAACAATGGGTTAGGAAGTGCCAGGTTGGTCCCCAGACACACCAAGGCTAGCAATCTTCTCTTGGATCAAACCTAGGATGGATATGTAACTAAGCTATTCTTCTACGGCTAAGCAATGGATTCAAATTTTTTGGCATAGTGGATATCCCCATTTTTAACCACTTTCATCCATCCATTAATGTCTATTGCAATCAATCAAGCAACCCCTCTTTTCAATCATTGTTTAATCAACACCATAAAAATATTTTCTTCCATAAAGCTAATTGTCGAGGTAACTAAATCTAGTAGAATTTGAAAGAGGATCATATAAACATAGCAATATATATTTCCAAAGATATTTCTTTCAAAGATAACTTCCTTTCACCAAGCTTGTGTCCTACTAGTGATTGGTCTCCATAAAACCTTTGTCCCCACTTTACACTTCAGAGAAGACATTGAAGATGAGTTTGAATCACCACTTGGGAGGCCATTGGAGGATTCTTAAAATTATATTTCAATTTATCACTGATGACTTTTGAAACAAGTTTGAAACCCAAATATATATATAACATTAATATATAATACACACACACACACACACACACATATATATATATTAATTATATTAAATACAATAAAAGAAAAAAGAAAAAAAAAACATAAAAACTAAAACCAAATTTAAATGATATCGTGCCCATTCATGAAGTTGACCTCGCGCCCATTCATGAATAGAAGAGAAGAAGCCAACATCCATTCCGACCAAGACTAGTAGAGAAGAAAAACCCCACGTCGAACATAGAAAAACCACTCGTGCCCTTTCTGACCAAGACTAGCAGAGAAGAAAAACCCTGTGGCGAGCATAGAAAATCCCCTCAACAACAATAGAGAGAGTTGAAGGAGGAACTATCCAGAAA
The DNA here is from genome assembly GCA_032191745.1 of Picea mariana. Taxonomy (NCBI): domain Eukaryota; kingdom Viridiplantae; phylum Streptophyta; class Pinopsida; order Pinales; family Pinaceae; genus Picea; species Picea mariana. Next base: position 2,735 of record JASDQU011378026.1, on the reverse strand, counting down.
ATTTGGACAGCGACAGAGGAAGAGGATCCCTATCCGGCCAAACCCAACAACGATTGTGGAGTGGAGATACCTAGGGGTTAACATCATGCCACAAAAATCGGTAATTTCATAGTTAAAGTTTCTCCAATCTCTGAGTTTTTTACTAATTAGTTACAAGCTATGAGTTATTTTATTTTTGTTTACCAAGGGTTCATTGCAAATTAGAGGATGAAAACCCCTCCACCAAGCCATTGCCTCTCCTCAACATCCCAGGTAACTTCTCCCTCAACCTCCTTGACCGTCCCCAGAACCCCTATGTAGCTCCGAGGCTGAATTTTTTTAGGAATGAATATATGCACTAAGAAGATAAATTCAGTAAGTGTTATGACCCAAGCTCGTACAAGAGATATTGTTGTAATTTATTAATTGCACGAATGACAAAAAACATTTATTTTTCATACATTGTATGAGATATAATATTTCCTTATATTGTCTAATTTCAAAATCCAACAAACAACCTTCCCATATAATAACTACTCCAATGCCTTGGCTATAGGCATTGCATTCCACTATGACTGTCTTATGAAATTTTGAGGTGCTTAGAATTGGAGTAAAGGTGCAATCCTCTCATTGTTGGAATGTCTACATTGCCACATATAACCATGAAAATTATTTCTTATTTAATAGGTATGTTAGAGGTGCAACAATATGATCATAATTTATGAAAGAATGACGATAATATCCTATCAAGCCAAGGAAACACCAAAGGAACTTGATGTTATTTAGTATTGGACTATCCACTATTGCTTTTATATTTTGTGGATCTACCTTGTCTTATTCATTTGATACCACATGGAATAGGTACTCCATTTCTTGTAACCTAAAAGTACACTTGGACTTCTTGGCATACAATTTGTTATCCTAAACCATATGCAATACCTTACCCACATGTCCCATATGATCTCCAAGAGTTTTTTTGTATGTCAAAATGTCGTCAAAGAAAACAAAAAATAATTCTAAGGAAATGACTCAGAATATAATCCATAAGACACTAAAATGTATAGGGAGAATTAATGAGACCAACCAACATTTCTAGGAATTCATATCGGACTTCATGAGTTCTAAATTTGTTTTTGGCATATCTTGTTTTTTAAGGAAAATCCGATTATATCTCGAGTGGAGATCAAGATTTGTAAATAAACTACACTATGTAATTCATTTGTTCTAGTAGAGTAACATGGCACAATTCCACCTCCATGTTAGTTGGCAACTAGACACACTACTTAAGCCCTCAAAGGCATTTTTTCTGAGGTGGAAAACTACTTTCAATGCAAAAGGTTGCAATTTTATTCAATTATGAAAACCTTAAGATAACTTTTTGACTCAGTAGTCCTCGGATATAAATTTGGCCAATACTTATTGAGTGGCCATAATGAAACATTGACATATATATTCCATTATAATTAATTCCATCCTAGGAGAATATATGCTTAATTTCAATTTTTTCAGACCGAACGGTAAATTATCATTATAAGTAATCATAGTTTTTATACAAAGTAGAACTTAGATAAATTTTATTTAGACATGGCAACTTGAAGTTGTATGAGGCTTTTGCCCTCATAGGAAAAAACATTTCTAGCATGACATGAGGAAGAACCCCTCTAGTCCATTGGTGTAATGAGTGATTCATGAATTAAAATTATTCAGCTTAACAAATTTTGTCATATGTTTCCAATCCATGTTCTAGATTCTTTTAGTTTGAATGTGCATGTGTTTTGTTTCTACAGGTTGCGGTTTCATATAATGAGGAACCATGACCACTTAGGATTAGATCAACCCCTTCCCAAGTATCATGTGTGGAGTTAAATCTTGTTTAAATGTGAATTTTTTTATCCTATTTTTGTTGAGTTTCACATTTTTGTACTAATAAAAATATTATAAATGTGTATGCAGGTTGGTTCATTAGTTTCCATGTTGGGAGTACCACCATCATACCATTCACCACTATCGACATTTTTCCCATTATTTGTTCCATTCTACATGGAAAAATATGATCTTTGACCACCTTTCCTTGAATCTTGGGATACTACTCCCCCCCAAGGGTAATTCCATCCTTGTGACAACCCATGGGGTTTTATCGTTGCCCACCCCCAACACCTTTTCCTATACAACAAACAATAGGTAATGAATTGAAACAAAGGGTGAGGTTGGTTTCCTAGCCATTGTTTATTCTTTCTATGGGATTTTCACAAATATCTCCTTTCTTGTTTGTTGTGGGTAACAATCTGTGATGTTATTGTTGTGTTTTAGGTAATGGATGCCTTGAATACTAACGCGAGAACTAAGGTTTAAGAACAAAGGGTTAAAATGAAACTCAATCTTGTTGGTTATTAAGATCACTTTAATATGATGTTAGGTACTAACTCAGTGACTCTATATATACACTCTATTGGGTACTAACTCTATATATATACTCTTTCTTGGAAAAATAAAATGCAATCATATATATATATATATATATAAAGCCATGTTTGTATTAATGAAATAAGGATCACTTGACATTAGCTAGAGACACTTTTAATGGTTTCCCCTCACACTAAATTACTTATAATGAAGTCGTGAGTCGAGTTATGATATACTTCAAACCTTTCTTGGTTTTCATTAATATCATAATCATGTTTCTTCAATTTAGATGGGTAATCATTTTTATTAGATGATCTTTAGTTGTTTCTCTAGATTGAAAATAAATAAGTTAA
>JASDQU011378025.1:0-11937 GCA_032191745.1 Picea mariana | reverse complement strand
GTTGTTTCAGCATCGCAATTCACGGGTTGTTTCAGCCACGTGAATTGCGCTCTTGAATGTGTCGGCCTTGACTGCTAACTGTAACGGCTTGTGTTTCAGCATCGTGGCGGTCTCCTCTATGTTTTAGCATCTTCACTTCTGAACTGTGTGACAGCTCCGTGTTTCAGCATCTGCATCCTCGAACTATGTAGCAGCTCCGTGTTTCAGCATATGCGACCTCGGACTGTGTAGCAGCTCCTTGTTTCAGCATCAGCGACCTCGGACTGTGTAGCAGCTCCATGTTTCAGCATCTGCGACCTCGGACTATGTAGCAGTTCCGTGTTTCAACATTGTTTCTGTGTTTCAGCAATAGGCCTTGAATGCAAATCTGCAGTTTTGGACACTTATGCATTTCTAATCAATGGTTAAGTACATAAGTAATGTAAAATATTATGCAAAACAGATTAAGCATATAGTAATGAGAAAGGACATTGTATACCTTTGAGATGATCAGACAAAGTGATAGTATAGGTTCAAATATAGGTGATCAAGGGTATAATAATGGAAAAAAGTATAGGCAAAAAGGTGCATAGTGTGGTCCTAACAGTATGGAAAATGGGTATTTATTAGTCTGCATAGCTTTTGTGTTGTAGTTTTGCAATACTTGCATGTTTTTTCCTTCGATACCTATGCAGATCAATCACCTTTGGTGCGATAAATGAAAAAAATCCCATCAAGAGTACTCTTGAGATGTTGTACCAAAAGCCTCAAGATCCATCCATGTTGAAGGCAAAGTCCTATGGTGGTTTCATATCTACTCAAACATGAGAGACCAAAATTCAAATGTGGACCACTCCCACTTGAAGAATTAATCAAGCATGAAGCTTGGCTAAAAAAGGATGCCATGAAGATACAATTGAAAGAAGGAAGGAATTGCAAAATTATGCTACTTGGATAATGATTTATATCCTCTATCTTGATCTATTATCTTTTGCAACCATCGCTACAATATTTTGTTTAGCCTCTTAAATTAGAGAGCCTACAAACACTTCTTCATTTTATTAGAGAGAGATCCATTGTAGTAGAAAATAACCCTCCTAAGGAGAGTGGGGGATCCCATGAGATCAAACCATCCTCTAAAGTGAAAACTACATGTTCTTTGCATTGGTATTTAAATAACATTGCTTCCCTTTTATGTATTTATGGAACTCTCATGGTTTTTATTTATTTATTTTCCTTTTATTTATGTTTTGAAATGGTGTTTATGTTATTGGATTAACATCATAATGATAGAGTTTTGTATAGATTACATACTTGCTATAGAAAGGGACTTTTGGCTCACCCAAGTGGCCAAAAGGATTGAATAGATTGGCGACTCCACTAGGTTTTCTAATCCATAATTCATCATTCATAGGTTATTGTAGCCTTATATCTATTTTTCATTGTATTTCTTGTGCTCAAATTGACCTCTCCATGGATTGAAAACAAATTTTTGGCCTTTTAATCAAGAATAATTATTCTTTCCATCGCATAGTAATTTGTGTGACTATTTTTCGAAACACACACAATTTTCGGAACTGTATCATGACTCAATTGCAAGACCCGTGTGTCTGTCTACGTGCAAGATCATTCAAGTCACTTCATTCACATATTTTTCAGTTTTTTCAGATTCAATTGAGAGTTAGGTGGTAGGCATTGTTTTCCAACACTTTGTAAGACAAAAACATCCAATTTGAAGTTCATTGTTGCATGGTAGTTAGTCAATATAGACTTGTAGGGAGGTAAAAAAGAACCAAGTTTTTTTTTTTCCTTGCCACATGGATGTCTACTTAAGAACATGAAATTTTTATTGGATTATTTTAATCATTAATCACCTTAATTTTAAGATTAGAAGAAAGGTTTCTCATCCCAGTATTCTCTCTACCTCATACTTTTGACTAACCTTGGTAGATTAGAAAGGTTTTAAGACTTCTTAATCTCCCTTACGATTGACTGACACATTTACAGGATTAACTAGTTGGAGCTAAAGCACCCATGAATGTGAATATCTCCATTTTTGTTTGCAATTCAATACTAACACATTTAAGGGATTAACTAGTTGGAGCTAAAGAACCCATAAATGTGAATATCTCCATTTTTGTTTTCAATTCAATACTAGGGAGTTAAAAGAAGAAAGGAAAACAATTTTACAATTCTTTTTACAATCTAGGAAGCTTTATTTTCCAAAGGTTTTACAAATTAAAAACACTTAGGGAGTTAAATATTGGAAGGACCCCAAATGTCCACATCTTAAAAATCTAGCACTATTTTTATTTTCAAGCAATTTAACAAATTCCATAATGTTATAATTCACATTTAGATATCAATTAGGAAAAGGTGATCGACCTCATGATGTCCACATGTTGCAATTTCATTCATAAATATTTGCGCACTTACTAATTTCACACGTGTCATTGACATGCTAAGGATTTGAAAATACCCCTCTCTTAAGTATTTTCTTCTCTCTGTACCCAAAAGCGACCTAGGAGAATAAAAACAATTGAAGAAATTTCAACAAAATCCTTCATCACACCCTTAAGCAAAACAAATTGGTTGATGAAATCTGTTCACAAATTTGAAAACACAACTCTAACTAACAAACTGAAATACTCCCTCGAGGGCTAACAAAATAATTTTTTATGTTAGCTAGGATTTTCTGGGTAGTTATCCAAATGAACCCCCATTATCTCCTTTCATTTGAAACATATAATTTGACTCTTAGGGTGCTTTCAAATAATTTCTATCAAACATAGTTAGAACGTACTTGGTAATAGGCATACTCTTATGAGTGAATAATGTGAAGGTTTGGATCAGATGTGTGATTAAGTCTCCTATCTATTTCATTATTGAATATGACCATTATAATTTAGGTTGAAGGAAAGGATACCTATTACACATGTCTTTGAAGAGGTAACTTAGTGACCAAAACATAGTATATTCACTTGGCTGGTAGTCATGGGAAGTGACTGCACCTAAATCAGATATTAAATGGATATTGTAAAATGTTGTCATATATTTCAAGATATGCCCCCAGTACCCCTGAGGATAATTGATTCATTCAATACTTCACTAGTTCTCTTTTTTGGCCTTTTAATCAAGAAGAATTCTTCTTTCCACCGCATAGTAATTTGTGTGACTATTTTTCGAAACACACACATTTTTCGGAACTGTATCATCACTCAATGGCAAGACCCGTGTGTCTATCTACATGCAAGATCGTTCAAGCCACTTAATTCACATATTTTTTCATTTTTTTCATATTCAACTGAGAGTTAGGTGGTAGGCATTGTTTTCCTGCACCTTTTAAGAAAAAAACATCCAATTTGAAGTTCATTCTTGCATGGTAGTTAGTCAATATAGACTTGCAGGGAAGTAAAAAAGAACCAAGTTTTTTTTTTCCTTGCCACATGGATGTCTACTTAAGAACATGAACTTTTTATTGGATTACTTTAATCATTAATCACCTTAATTTTAAGACTAGAAGAAAGGTTTCTCATCCTAGTATGCTCTCTACCTCACACTTTTGACTAACCTTGGTAGATTAGAAAGGTTTTAAGACTTCTTAATCTCCCTTACAATTGACTGACACATTTAAGGGATTAACTAGTTGGAGCTAAAGCACCCATGCATGTGCATATCTCCATTTTTGTTTGCAATTCAATACTAGGGAGTTAAAAGAAGAAAGGAAAACAATTTTACAATTCTTTTTACAATCTAGGAAGCTTTATTTTCCAAAGGTTTTACAAATTAAAAACACTTAGGGAGTTAAATATTGGAAGGACCCCAAATGTCCACATCTTGAAAATCTAGCACTAGTTTTATTTTCAAGCGATTTAAAAAATTCCATAATGTTATAATTCACATGTAGATATCAATTAGGAAAAAGTGATGGACCTCGTGATGTCCACATGTTGCAATTTCATTCATAAATATTTGCGCACTTACTAAATTCACATGTGTCATTGACATGTTAAGGATTTAAAAATACCCCTCTCTTAAGTATTTTCTTCTCTCTATACCCAAAAGTAACCTAGGAGAATAAAAATAATTGAAGAAATTTCAACAAAATCCTTCATCACACCCTTAAGCAAAACAAATTGGTTGATGAAATATGTTCACAAATTTGAAAACACAACTCTAACTAACAAACTGAAATACTCCCTCGGGGGCTAACAAAATAATTTTTGATGTTAGCTAGGATTTTTTGGGTAGTTATCCAAATGAACCCCCGTTATCTCCTTTAATTTGAAACATAGAAGTTGACTCTTAGGGTGCTTTCAAATAATTTCTATCAGGCATAGTCAGAACATACTTTGTAATAGGCATACTCTTCAGAGTGAATAATGTGAAGGTTTGGATTGGATGTGTGATTAATTCTCCTATCTATTTCATTATTGAATATACACCGACCATTATAATTTAGGTTGAAGGAAAGGATACCTATTACACATGTCTTTGAAGAGGTAACTTAGTGACCAAAACATAGTATATTCACCTGGCTGGTAGTCATGAGAAGTGATTGCACCTAAATCATATATTAAATGGCTATTGCAAAATGTTGTCATATATTTCAAGACATGCCCCTAGTACCCCTGATGATAATTGATTCATTCTATACTTCACTAGTTCTCTTATCGTGGGTTCCTACCCCATTGTCAAAATTGTTGGAAGGCTCTATTACATTATTGAAAAGAAGGATATTAATTCATTAGGACACATTTTTTTTATTTTTTTTTACACCCTCATGAGAAATACTTGGTCCTATTAAAACACTTCTTTTAGTAGATTGAACTATCAATATTATTGCATTCATTTAGCTCAATTGTTTCAGTATAGTTTGAATATTTTTCTTTGATTAGGATAATTATTTCATAAAAATCATTGATTGTTGTCTTCTACTTAAAATCACATACTCACGGAAAATATTGAAGCATGGGGGACCTTTGTCACCCTATCATTCTTGGCATTTTCTCATCCTCCCATCAATGTTTATAGGTATCATTGGTCTTACTGCTTTGCCAATTAGACCTTACCACCCACATTCACCTTTGAACATGGCAATACTAGGCTCGACTTAATGTTGGCACCAAATGTTTTAGGGACATTTCATGTGTTCCCATGAAGATACATTGCAAAATGATAGGAAGGGTCAACAACAGTGTTAGATTAAGGAATATCGTGTGCGTCAACCTCATTTTTTCACTACATGCAAATAATCAAGAAGAAGATTGCATGAAACAAGTCTAGCCTATCTTTAGGAATATTTTGTAATCAAGTAGCATAATGACCTGAATGATCATGGGAAAAGGTATGGATGTGATATAAACTTAGTTAGTATTTCCATGCTCCAGGAGGATTTGGGGGTTACATGCAGACATGTAAAGCGTGTGGAGATTTTGTCCACTCAACATAGTGGTGTAGAAGAGCATGGTGAGAGAGAGTTCATTAATGTAACATAGAGTTGACTAGAATAGAAAGATAGAGTTCCATGTATACTTCTATCTAAGTCTTGTATGAGTATGAAATAACGTCATAAATGTGTAAGAATGAAGGATTGAGACTAGAGTGCATAATGCAATTCTCTATTATGGGTTTTTGTATCTGTATGTATTTGAATCTAACGAATGAAATACAAAGTCCTTTATCTATGAAATTAGATATGTGTGTTATGGTCTGAATGTATATCTTATTTAATTTCTAATGAATCATACTATGTTTCTTAGCTATGTATGAATGAATGTAGTTATTCCTGATATGTTTCCCTATATGCATTGCCCCTTTATGTCCAATACAAGACTATCAATCTCTGTGATTCTCATGGTGTCTCGGGTGAGACCATCTTCAGTACTAGACTAAAGAATGAATATTTCTACACTGTGGGGTTTTTATGGGTCAATATTGATGAACCTTTGGTCTTAAACCCACCAATGAGAATATTGGAAATAATTATGAACCAACAAATAGTTTTTTTGTTGGTACTTGAAGGTTTTGTACTGCATGATGAAAGGAAATAATGAGTTGGAATCTGTCTTGAGAGGAAATACAATATTGGTTAACTAAGAAGGAAGACAAGTTTGCATGATAAGAGATCAAGATCCTGATAAAAAACATCAAACAATGGAAACAAAGGTATATCTAAACTTCCTTAGGAGTCTAAGAACAACTAGTATGGGAATAGACTAGAGTCAGTACACTAAAATATATTTATAATAAGTGGGATCGAGCAATCAAATTTTTGTTCGACCGAGTGAAGAAAGGATAAATGATTGATTTGACCATTGAATATAGTGATTCATTTAGCAAGGCTGAAAGAAAGTTCGTGGATGGCCCTAAAAAGAGATTGTTGGAAGAAATATCCCTTTCGATCAAGATGGTGTTTGTAGAGAAGGGGTTGATGTACATTGAGATTGAAAGGACAACTAAGTAGACCCCCATTCGACAAAAGGGGGGATGAAAATAAGGGGGAAAGAGAGAGACAAATTAGATCCAGTGGGATGGATCAAGAAGATGATGAGGTGAGGTGAGAAGAAGATGGACCCAGAATAGAAGAAGAGAATAAGAGCTGAGAGATACATAAGAAGAGATTATTTGGAAAGGAAAGTCAAATAGAGGAGTGGAAATAAGATATAAATGGCTGAAGAAAGAGGGGTTGTATATAGAATGAAGAAAAAGGATATCGCTCCAGAAGTATGTGTGGGAGATAGTGTTGTGCAGGAGAGGAGCATAGGGGAAGCCAGGTCGTCGAAAAGATATGGTGTTAGGTGTAGGGTATCAGGTGAGGATACCAAGAGTAGTGGTAGTAGGGTTGGAGAAGACAAATTCATATCCCCTTGTATGTTAAGAGATGTAGTTTCCTAAGAGGAATATTAGGCACAAAGGAGTAGTTATGACATGGGAGAATATGGTGATGGACCCCTTCGAAAAGTGGAAGAGGCTTTAGTTATTTTTAATGGAATTGCATGAATAAAAGTAGGAATATCTTTGGGATCCCAATTGAATATAATGAGAGAATATGGACAAACCCCCTATTTGAACTACCCCCCTTGCACATTTTTAATCAAGAAGAGATAAGAAAATAAAGTGAGGAGATAGGAGTAGAATAATGGAGAAGAGAAAATATGAGTGAAGAAGAGGTCAAAGTCATCAATACTTCACTAGGAATATTTTTTCTATCAGTATATTTATCACCAAAAGATAGTAGTCAATCGGGAAGACATAACACTATATTGAGGATGGAAAACCAAGACATAACTCTAAGGCTACCTGTTTTCCATGGGACAGGTAAATATGATGCAGAGTAGCATTGGTTTACATGTGAGGCTATATGGTCTATGAATAGAATCACAAATGAAGCATCAAATATATCACATATGGAGACCACCTTCAGAGAGAGATATCTGATGTTGTATATGAAGTAGAAGGAAACTTCACCAGTGGGATAGACTAGGTCCCTGTTAGAAAATAAGGGAGATCTACTTAGGGAGTTTCAGAAGCCTAAGTCAAAATCATAGTGTATCATTGAGATCAAAGAGATAAAATGATTTGTAATGGATCATTATATTGTTTTTAATTTATCTCAATCCTTTAATAGATGAAAAAATTAGAGGAATAAGCTTGCAGGGCCAATTTAGTAGCAGGTCCATGTTTAGAAAATTGGGGTGTAGAAACGTTCAGAGCCATTTTGAGGAATTAAATGGATTTTTTGGGGGTTATGGTGTCCAAAACGTTTTTACACCCCTTTGACAATTTTCTACAATCTGATACCTTTTCAACAGTGTAGACCATGCATCAATCGAAGATCATATGCAAACATTATGCCTCTAGCGAGTTGACCTACTGTGCTAACTACCATGGTACGAGAGGATTCCATGTCATCCCTTATTAATCATGCATATGGGGATAGATATATGTGCAATTTAAACAACATTATAGAATGTTCAAAACCCTCTCACAATTGAGGGTTGTGTAAGTAAAAAAACTACCCCTAGATGGCTATCGAGCTTTGTTAAATAGCATGCCACTAGGATGAGAAGGGGTTCCATTATATGTTATTGTATTTTGTTCAATAGAAAAGTAGAACAAATGGAATTTGGAAATTAAAGAGTATAAAATAGGTATTGTCATAATTAAAGTGCACTCTCTCTGGGTACTATCTTATACAAAGCATGTCACAGAAGATTGCCCGTACTTTTTGGAAAATTTGGAAGAGAAGAAGGCACATTGCAATATGGTGACTACAAAGCCCCATAAAGATCAGAAGAAAGAGGGAGAAGCTTATGTTTGGGTGGTAAAAATAAGAGTAATTTGTATGGTAATGGACTTAGATCATGGAGAGAGATCGAGTCAAAACATCTAAGGGAATATTACAAAAGTGGTCCAGACCCCTCCCATGTTTGACGCTATGCAATAAATTAAATTCTTGCACAACGCACAGAGGGCTCTAGAGGAGCATAGGGCACATGAATAATTACATCATGTGACTTAAAGGTCACTATAGGAATCCCAAGCGCATGAAGAGGTACATCAATCCACACAAATATTATTATAGGAGGCTTGACTATGTGAAGAATTACGTCGATCAACACAGAAATCATTGGATGAAGCTCACGTGTGTGATGTTACTAGATTAACATCCTAATGATAGTTTTTTATAAATATTTCATCCTTGCTATAGAAAGGGACTTTTGGCTCACCCAAGTGTCCAAAAGGATCAAATAGATTGGCAACTCCACAAGGTTTTCTAACCCATAATTCATCATTCATAGGTTATTGTAGCCTTATATCTATTTTTCATTGTATTTCTTGTGCTCAAACCGGCCTCTCCATGGATTGAAAACAATTTTTTGGCCTTTTAATCAAGAGTAATTCTTCTTTCCACCACATAGTAATTTGTGTGACTATTTTTCAAAACACACACAATTTTCGGAACTGTATCATCACTCAATCGCAAGACATGTGTGTCTGTCTACGTGCAAGATTGTTCAAGTCACTTCATTCACATATTTTTTTAGTTTTTTTTAGATTCAATTGAGAGTTATGTAGTAGGCATTGTTTTCCTGCACTTTTTAAGACAAAAACATCCAATTTCAAGTTCATTCTTGCATGGTAGTTAGTCAATATAGACTTGTACAGAGGTAAAAAGAACAAGTTTTTTTTTCCTTGCCACATGGATGTCTCCTTAAGAACATGAACTTTTTATTGGATTATTTTAATCATTAATCACCTTAATTTTAAGACTAAGAAGAAAGGTTTCTCATCCCAATATTCTCTCTACCTCATACTTTTGACTAACCTTGGTAGATTAGAAAGGTTTTCAGACTTCTTAATCTCCCTTACAATTGACTGACACATTTAAGGGATTAACTAGTTGGAGTTAAATCACCCATGCATGTTCATATCTCCATTTTAGTTTGCAATGCAATACTAGGGAGTTAAAAGAAGAAAGGAAAACAATTTTACCATTCTTTTTACAATCTAGGAAGCTTTATTTTCCAAAGGTTTTACAAATTAAAAACACTTAGGGAATTAAATATTGGAAGGACCCAAAATGTCCACATCTTTAAAATCTAGCACTATTTTTATTTTCAAGCGATTTAACAAATTCCATAATGTTATAATTCACATTTAGATATCAATTAGGAAAAAGTGATGGACCCCATGATGTCCACATGTTGCAATTTCATTCATAAATATTTGTGCACTTACTAATTTCACATGTGTCATTGACATGCTAAGGATTTGAAAATACCCCTCTCTTAAGTATTTTCTTCTCTTTGTACCCAAAAGCGACCTACGAGAATAAAAACAATTGAATAAATTTCAACAATATCCTTCATCACACCCTTAAGCAAAACAAATTGGTTGATGAACTTTGTTCACAAATTTAAAAACACAACTCTAACTAACAAACTAAAATACTCCCTCCAGGGCTAAAAAAATAATTTTTTATGTTATCTAGGATTTTTTGGGTAGTTATCCAAATGAACCCCCATTATCTCCTTTCATTTGAAAAATAGAAGTTGACTCTTAGGGTGCTTTCAAATAATTTCTATCAGACATAGTGATAACGCACTTGGTAATAGGCATACTCTTCAGAGTGAATAATGTGAAGGTTTGGATTGGATGTGTGATTAAGTCTCCTATCTATTTAATTATTGAATATACCCCGACCATTATAATTTAGGTTGAAGGAAAGGATACTTATTACACTGTCTTTGAAGAGGTAACCTAGTGACCAAAACATAGTATATTCACCTGGGTGGTAGTCATGGGAAGTGACTGCACCTAAATCAGATATTAAATGGATATTGGAAAATGTTGTCATATATTTCAAGTCATGCCCCCAGTACCCCTGAGGATAATTGATTCATTCTATACTTCACTAGTTCTCTTTTTTGGTCTTTTAATCAAGAATAATTCTTCTTTCCACCGAATAGTAATTTGCGTGCCTATTTTTCGAAACAAACACATTTTTCGGAATTGTATCATCACTCAATCGCAAGACCCATGTGTATGTCTATGTGCAAGATCATTCAAGTCACTTCATTCACATATTTTTTCATTTTTTTCAGATTCAATTGAGAGTTAGGTGGTAGGCATTGTTTTCCTGCACTTTGTAAGAAAAAAATATACAATTTGAAGTTCATTCTTGCATGGTAGTTAGTCAATATAGACTTGTAGGGAGGTAAAAAAGAACCAAGTTTTTTTTTTCCTTGCCACATGGATGTCTACTTAAAAACATGAACTTTTTATTGGATTATTTTAATCATTAATCACCTTAATTTTAAGACCAAAAGAAAGGTTTCACATCCTAGTATGCTTTCTACCTCATACGTTTGACTAACCTTGGTAGATTAGAAAGGTTTTAAGACTTATTAATCTCCCTTACAATTGACTGACACATTTAAGGGATTAACTAGTTGGAGCTAAAGCACCCATGCATGTTCATATCTCCATTTTTGTTTGCAATTCAATACTAGGGAGTTAAAAGAAGAAAGGAAAACAATTTTACAATTCTTTTTACAATTTAGGAAGCTTTATTTTCCAAAGGTTTTACAAATTAAAAACACTTAGGGAGTTAAATATTGGAAGGACCCCAAATGTCCACATCTTGAAAATCTAGCACTAGTTTTATTTTCAAGTGATTTAAAAAATTCCATAATGTTATAATTCACATTTAGATACTAATTAGGAAAAAGTGATGGACCCCGTGATTTCCACATGTTGCAATTTCATTCATAAATATTTGTGCACTTACTAATTTCACACGTTTCATTGACATGCTAAGGATTTGAAAATACCCTCTCTTAAATATTTTCTTCTCTCTGTACCAAAAAATGACCTAGGAGAATAAAAACAATTGAAGAAATTTCAACAAAATCCTTCATCACACCCTTAAGCAAAACAAATTGGTTAATGAAATCTCTTCACAAATGTTAAGAACCAAACATCAATGTAGCATAGAAAAATCTCAAGAAAAGTACTGAAAGCCTTGAAAAAGAGATAATTTCAGATAATAAGCCTCTTCGAGGGGGAAACCTCTTTTTACCCCACTTAAATGTTCAAGGACAAGATGATTCAAAATAAAAATGTCTCCTTGGTATATGTAGGAGACTAGGAGGTATAATTACAACTAATGGCTTAAAGCCGACATAAACAAAATAACATTACTAATCTAATATGCCCCAATTAAGGGTTAATGAGCCAATATTAGGGCTTAACATGCCCCTCCCCTTGAGACAAGTGTTGTCTGCAATGCTTGAGTAACTCTGGATGCTTCTGTATAAAAGACTCATCTTCCCAAGTGGAATCTTCATCCGGTAGTTTCCTCCATTTAATGCGATACTCTGAAATGGATCTATTCCTCAGTTGGCGAATTCTTGTGTCAGTGATGGCTTCAGGCTCCAATATGATTTTTCC
>JASDQU011378024.1:11741-27442 GCA_032191745.1 Picea mariana | reverse complement strand
TTTATCATCATAAAAATCCAGATCACTTGCGAGCAAGTGTCCTCAAAGAATAAGTTTTGTGAGTGCACCAGAGCGGGATGTCACAGTTTACATGAAAATCAATTTAATTATTAAAATGAAGATTCTAAATAATTTCAAATTTTAAATGTATTTATCAACTTAATAATTAGAATGGACATATTAGTATATATATGATATTATTAGTAAAGTGTTATTACAACGAGTGGAAGAGATGTTTAAATTGTTTTTAGTTGTTAGTTCATATTAATTTAAAAAATGAAAAAAAAAATACCACTTAAAGAAGTCAATGCTCTCAAATCAAGGATAAAAGAGATGTTCAACTCTTCTTTGATTGGTGCAATAGTAATAAAAATAAAATTTTCAAGATAGAAGAGATATCCAAATTAATTATAGGTAATGTTTATACAATAAAATCTTGAGATAGAAGAGATGTTCAACTATTTTTTGGTTTGTGTGTTAACGATAAAATAAAATGTTCAATATGATGTGACAATAAAATAAAACCTTAAAATTGAAGAGATGATCAATTCTTCTTTAATTTTATCATGTAGTTATTAAAAAAATACTAAAGCTATAAGAGATATTCACCTAAAGGTTCATATACCCTTAATAAAATAAAATCTCAAAATGAAAGATGTTTTTAAATTTTCTTTAATTTTGTCCTTAATTAAATAAAATCTCAAAATGAAAGAGATGTTTTTAACTTTTCGTTAATTTTGAGAACAATAATTAAAAAAAATATTCAAAATAAAAAAGATGTTCAATTCAACTTTAATTTATATAATGCTCGTAAGATAAAATAAAAATCGGAATGAGTTAAAATTTGAAACAAGATATTATTACAATAGAAAATATAAAATATGTTTAACTTTTTTTTAAAAATTAATGCAATATTATTAAAATAAAATGGAAAAAAAAATGCTATTGAAAAAAGTAAGTGTTCAATGGAAATGGTGTTTAACAATTTTTTAGTTTAAAATAAAATTCTCATACAAGAGGTATACAACTCAATTTTGATTGGTGTAATGCTCATAAAATAATTTTGATTAGTGTAATGGTTGAAAAACACAGATAAAATATGGTTGAACCATATTTTATCTGTGTTTTTTAAGAATGATCTGGAGTTTTTTATACATACCCTTTTTATAAATATCCTATTTGGAAATATGTTTGAAGATAGTCAAAACAAGTCATCAAAATCTAGAATGTACTTTCATTGAAAAAAAAAATATGGAATGTACATGTGCCACTTGTTTAAAAACATCGTAATGTTATTCCATCTTCAATTATTCATTCATGATCGACTTTGGACATTTTCCATTTCTAACTTCTTCTTTTTTTCAGTGAACTTCTAATAACTTTATGCACGTTGCACATACAAAATGACTATATTAACAACTTGTGACATCTGATTGGTAGTCTTGAGAGTGAACACGAGTATCAATTTGATGGGTTTCTTGAAAAAAATATCCTTTCAATACAATGAATCCTCTTTCATATATAAAACCGTTATCATCAAATTCTTCTAATAGCCTCATCTTTTATTCTGTGCATCGCATCAAATAATATTTCAAGTTTTCAGTGTTGTCTACAGGTGTAACCATGGCAAAAACATCTCCTGCAAATAATTGGATATATTGGACAACAAATAATTCGTGTTAGATTATCACACAAGTACATCTATAAGTTATTTGAAAAAATTTAAACATAAAAATTACCTTTTCTAACAAGATCAGAAACTCTATCGCCATCAAATGACACTATAATTTCATTTGATTCCATCTCCTCTGATCTTGCAAGTGGAATTTTCCCTTTTACATTAAGTTCAGCATGTCTCCAAGATTTAACATATCCTGCATTTTTCGTTTTCGCAAATATCTATGGATTATGTTTTCTTTTAACTGAATGTATTTTTCATGTCCTAGGTATTGTATTGGTGTCATATGGGATTGATCTATTTACATCTTCGATTCCAAAATACCAAAAAAACCTGCACAAGACAAGAACTTGTTAACTTGAAATCTCTCAAGAAAATGATTGAAGATTGAACATAAATTTGAACACGTTCAAATTTATATATCCTGTGTACATACATGTAACATTTATATATAGACACACCTGCGCACATCCCTTGACGGATTATATTTATGGCTTAGCGTTAGTTTGCACCATTTAACAATTTGTTCAGCGGATTCAAATCGATGGGCATGAGGGTTTAGATGATACCTTCGAAGTGCTTGTTTTATACATGCCCCTGCACCATCGTGCTCTCCTTTTCAATGACCAGTCTCAAAAAAATTTCAACAATGTGTAATGTTTAATTTTATATGAAGATGGAATAACCAATAGAATGATCATGAAAAATTGAATTGACCCGCACACCCATCTAACCATATCTAATTTTGATCGAATCTAATTTTCGTGTTCTTTCAATGAATCATAAAATTTATCAAAATAATGTTGTACATAATGTGTGTCGTGTGCTCGATCATCACTTATATAAAAGTGATATTCTTTAATAACATGTCGATTGTCATTGGTGCTTTCTATGTTATCAAGACTCTTTTGAGCATGTCTATATAAAACATGGACAAATATCGTGACTTGATCATAATGATAATATTCGCTCTGTATTTCATTTTGTGCAGCGAATGTGTAATTCTCTGCAAAATCAACTATAGACAAAATTGTCCCTGGTGGAAACACTTCACAGGATTGTTTGAATTATAGATCTTGCCATCGAGCTCTATGTGAATGCTTGGTGTATTAATATATTTCTTCCTCAAACTTCTTCAAAAAATATATCACACAGATTTTATCTACCTTCAAATCAATCCTTTTGAAAATAACATTTGAAGAATGTGGAGCCGTGCTGTTCACATATTCATATCTCTTCCAATTGACTCTTATATTAGAAAATGATTGATCATTCATATCAATATGATACTTTGAATGAAACAAACTTAGATTTCCACAACGATCACATTTTTTTCCACCAACACATTTGTTTTTGTAAAATAAATCATCATCTTCTCTTTCACATAGAATTTCAGATATAACAACACGGAATGTGGAAGGAGGAGGAGGTTAACCTGGCCATAAATTTTTACCAAAATCCAAAAAAGTGTCGTAATACAACTCAAATTCCACATGATAACGACAACAACAAGTGTCATGAATAGTGATGGGTCTAACAAACCATGGTTTTTGTTGCACAAATGTATTGATGGAAATTTTAACTTCTTTGTGCTCTTCTTTGAACTTATTGAACAACTCTATTAGTTTCATTGGAAATATATGTTGTGGATGTTCTTCATATTGTTTTTGTGCTATTCTTTGTCACAACACATCCCTTGTATGTGGTGAAACATGATATTCTTCCAACCAACAATTACGAGCCAATTCTTTAACATTTTTCGCAAGTCTATCTTTGTAGGGTTGTCTAAAAATCACTATCCAACAAGCCAATTCATCATTTACATCTATTTGCAATCAAAATTTTCTATGTTTGTGTAATGTTTTTCTTGACGTTCCCATCGTTTTTTCCATGTGTCGTGTCAAACGATATTTTATATTGCTAGATGAAACAATTGTTGTTTGTATCGCTCTACGTGCAATAAGAAAATCTTCTTTTCGAGATTTTCCAAAAGCTTTTAATACACTAGTTATATTGTTAAAGACATTCTATTTCACCTTTGTATCCTTTTTCGATTTTTGAATACCCAATAATGATGTAGCTTCTTTTAACTTTCTTGACTTCATTAGACAAAGTAAAAGTTGAGCTTGTACTATATCTGATTCATCTTTGAAAAAAGTATTATACATATTCTTAGTTTGATATCTTATATAATACTTAGTTTTTTTCTTCCCAAATTTGTCAGTATCAACATTTTCTAATATTTCATCATCAATGTTGATAGATTCTCCTGCATATTTCAATTTAAAGTTTATATTAAAAAACATAACCCGAACACAAATTCATTAAATTATATATACTTGAGTGTTCATCTTGTATTATCTAAATTTATGTACATACCTATAGGTGATTCGTCTTCTACTTCAATTTCAGTTTCAACATCTTCAGCTTCAATTTTGGTTTCAATGTCTTCTTCGACATTATGAGACAAATCTATTTATGTTTTTTGAAAAACATCAAATTGTAATTACAATCAATTATATTATTTACAATATTTTAAATTCAAATTCTATACTTTGAATTATGTACTTTCTGAATACAGTCCCAATGTGTGTCGTGTGCTCGATTATCATATGTGCATGCATACCTAGTTGAACTTCTTCTTGTCGAAAATCTCTATTGACATTACCATTGTTTCTTTCTTCAATATTTGAACGTTCTTGTTTCTTTCTCCAATAAAGCTCCTTCCTTTGTTCGATTTGGCGAGTATCATCTCGAGTGCAATCAAATTTTCTCTTGCGCAAACTTTTGTTTCCCGTGACTTTTATAGTTATCTATAAAAGATATTTTCAACAAAGACTTCATCTTGTCAAAATGCTCAACATTTAGCTTTCAACATATAAATTGTTATTAAATAAAAACTTGAACAAACATCAATTACCTTATTCAACAAAAACCAAAAAGATGATTCAAAACTTTGTTTAGGTTCTCTAGAAAACCATCATGTGTTGATATTGATCCTCCGATTAAACTTATGGAACAAAGGGAAGAAATAAAGAAAGAAAAGAATACAGTTTCAATCAGTAATAGAAATGATTTGAAATCCCTATCCCCGAGCTCATATATGTCTGTCCACCCGATGAATTGTGTTAAATGTGTTTGGCCAAAAGCCTATTTATACAATTTGGCACAAAATGAAACTATACAACGTGTCTTTTCATTTTTTCCGACAGACGGAATTCGCTCAACAACCTTTCGGTTGAAAGAAGGTTTTTTCGGTCGAAAACCTTGGAAACCGTTCAGTTTTGATGGTTTTCGTTAGATTTTAGTCTTTCGACCGAAAACATGAAATTGAGACTGAAAACAAAAACCAAAGAATTGCCCCAAGCTTATCTAAACTTCAGAGGTTGCGGACTCCTACAAATACCGAGAATTTGGTTTCAAAAATGACACCAACATTTCCAAAATTGAATCTACTTTCAATTCCTATAATTTGTTTTCATTTTCTTTATTTTTATCTAATTTTATTTAATTTAAAAAAAAAAAAACACTACATAATATTTTCAGTAGACATTATGATTTAGTGAAATGAAATATCGGTATCTCTAAAAATATACAGTGAAAATTTTAGAACAAAATATATTCATAATCCTTAAACTGTTCTTTTCAAAAGGGTATATTTAGATTTTATTTTTAAGTAAAAATTAAGATAGATACAAAGTGTAGAAAAACATGTGTTTAAAATCTGCAACGTTTTTAGCTTGGTCAACTTCAAAATATTCTAGAAATTATAATATTCATCCATTAGATTCAAAATTATAGTCATAATAAAATAGAGTCTCTGTAGATTGTTGCAGTATATTTCATTTCTTAAAAACATAAGTTTAATAATAGATACATTGTTGTAGGAAAAAGTAACTCATTACCATTCATTTCATGTTTAAGGAACATACTGTTAAAGAATTGTCAAACTGACATATCAAATCGTGATAAAAAAAAATTTGAAAAATAGTCATTGGAAAGTTAAAAAAGTTCTTCACAAGTTCTGTTTTTACTGTAAAGTGAAATTCTAAATAAAAAAAATACTTTTGTATGCCAGAAGTTGAAGAACTTGTGAAAATACAGTTGTTTTTCTCATAAAACAAGCAAAAGTGTAACCCATCTTCATGATTTCACCCAGGAATAATAACTAAGGTTAAATGTAGATCCTTAATAAATAAGGTACAATGTTGAACCCAAAAGTTTAAACCATAAAGAATTTAAGAAATATAAATTCTTTAAAATAAACTTCTTCAATACTCACATACATCCACTTTTAAATAAAAAAACATTTTAATAAAAAATTCATGTTTACTTTAATTCACATTCACCCCTCTACCTTTACTTCATTCATCCACCCATGTGACTTGCATCTTCAATTTTTTATGAATAATAAACTTTTACTTACACTTTTATAAAAAATACCTTAACTTTCACCTCACTTGATTTACTTTCATCGCACACCATGCGAATTAATTTAAAATGAGATTGGGGATTTTTTTACTTAAGGGAGCCACCGCATGCACCTCACGTTTCCACTGCGGTGAGTCCACACCTCTCGTGCAGTTGGATTGCAAGAATCTCAAAGAGTCTATGCACTGCACTGTATAGTTGGACCGCAGAAATTCCAAGATTTTAAACACGCCTGAAGCTTCACTAGTATGTCGCTGCACCCTTTCCAAGGAGGGACCTGTGGGGATGTTTAAATTTACACATCCTCACATAGATTTCACTTTTGGCTCCTCTGAGAATTTGACGCTTCTTCAACTAGATCTAACCAACTCTGATACCACTTGTTAGAATTGTCAATGTGGAAAACACAATTCACATAGATAATTAACAATCACACACAGATAATAGACACAAGGATTTCACGTGGTTCACCCAAATGTTGGGGTATGTCCACCAAGCATAGGCATCGGTTGTCTTATTATTCCGATCATGGAGATTACATCAGCTCACTCAAACTTAGTGGTATTTTCCCTTTTGGGCTTACATGTATTTATATACATTTACAAGAAACTGAATAATAAATGCAATCCCTATCCATATTCTAACTTCGTCTATTTGGTTGTAACCAATGCAGAATAATAGGATCCAAATCTATTCTTGGTAATTGGTTGTCACCAAATCCCAACAAGTTCACACCAATAGTTCAATAACACGAGATCACAAAATAGAAAAACTAACTGGTCATTGCTAAAATTGACCTCTAAATGGTCAACACAAGAAGATCCCCATGACTGGATAGTCTCCTTTTTCTACTACAACCACAACCAGATTCTCAAAAAAAAAACTTCAAAAGATGTAAGCAAAGAGAAAGCTCGAAGGAAAACTCCAAACAGTACTAAAAGATCTGTAGGTACATGGTTTTTACCATCTCTCCATCCACCCATTTATTGTGCTAAATTAATCCCTCTTGGTGTTGCCTCTGCATTTGATTCTCGGAAAATATGCTAGAAACTGATTTCTTCAAAAAAATTAATGAAATCTGATTTTTTCTTCCCAACAGTCTAACAATAAAAGACTTGAAATTTGCCTTTTTTTATTTAGCCCGTCAATAATAATTCAAGAATCACCCAAAACCTTGATGTGGTCAAGGTCCAATCTTGAGTCCACAATCAAGGTAGCCCAGACTCCTAGAAGATCTGCCCTGGTATTTGTACCTTCACCACAATTGAAAGTCCATTTGTATGATAAGTGATTGGGGCATCTAATCACCCCTCCAGCTCTGCTCAACTGACCATTCTTTTGTGTTGGGCCATCAAAAAATCACATCGTAGCCCCTAGAGAAATATGGGTAGAAGTTGCCTGATTCGAATGCCTCTTTTGAATAACACAACAAGTGTTCAAAGCTCCAAGAATTTTGTAAATGATGAAAAGAAATAAAGGGTACCATTCTAAAAAATTACTCTATCGCATTCCAACCACATATTCCAGCAGATTAAAGAAGGTAAAGTAAATATTCCATATTCCAACCACATATTTGTAATGACCCCAATCATTACGAATCCAAGCGAAGCGAAAAGTGCAATTTTTTTTTGTTTTTAGGCAGCAAGGCAACGACGACACAGTTAAACCACACCACCTAATGAGGAACACCACGCATGTAGATCCAACAATAGACTACAACAACTCTACACAGTAGCACATCAAGTAACTGGGCGAAACATGCATAAATAAAAAGAAAGAAATGACTAACCACCCAACAAAAAACATGACAATGCCTACAAGCTAAGGACAACATCCACAATTCCGACACAACAACCTTGATGACTAGTAACTAGAACCTCTATGGCACACAAACCAAACACATGAAGGTGTTGCAACCCAAGCACCAACAACAACTACAACGAACAAACACCCACAACGGGTAGCACAGACTCTGACCAAGTTATTATTCACCTCTATCCATTAGGGCATGCAATGATCCCCTCATCAGGAATCATGTCATCACCAAATGATAGGCGTGACAACAACCATGGCGCAACAACATAACTGGAACCTCAACACAAGTAAATATCAACGCACTATGAGATCAAGTTAACTATCTAACCCTTGACGACTAACCCTAGCACCCAATCGACAAGTCAATAAGACGACTATGACTTTCACACAACACAATAATTTCCTTGTGCAACAAAATCAATCGGTACACATAAAATAAATTTTATAAACAACTAGCTCATTGTAACTATTCTCCAAATCTTTTATTGGGTAGGTATTTTCCTAAGAAGGAAATTTAGTATTGTTTAACTGAAACCAAAAGTGGAGCATGTCTTTTAAGCAATAAGAACATATCTTTTAAATCTAGAAACACTAACCTTTAACTGAAACCATATAATAAAATTTCTATCTATATAATCTAAATATTGATATTCTGTATAACATTAGATATAAAAACGTTGTAATTACGTATTGAATTTTCTAGTTATACACCACATACCACACATCGACAATCGTTGTTGTACACAAAAATAACATTGTTGTCTAACTTGATTCTCTATATTTTAGATGCCCATACAATAAGAGCTAATTAATGAAATTAACAGTAATGACATACCATAAAGACATTAACATATAAATGTAATGCTGACCCTTAATGAGGTTTAATAAGGATATAATGCTAAGTTAAATGAAATTGCTGAGTGAAAACGTGACAGTGTTGGGAGAAATATGATATCGTTGTGCCATTAAATGTATAAATCGCTTCCATCTATATATGGTGATATATATCAACAAAATAATTGTTTATTAATGCATAAGGTCACTGCCATTTATATCACACGTTGTTTATCAATAAAAATGGGTGAAAATGCAGTCAAACACAAAAGAATCAATGATGTCTATGCCATAATACCCCACTGTCATTCGCCCACCACAAATGTTGTCGTTCACCTGCAAAACCGCTACCATTACACCTGTAGAAACGCAACCATTACCCCAGAAAAACGCATCCAGTACACAAGTGAAAACGCAACCATGACATAGTAAATACGTAGTCCAAATTTATATTAAAATCACATTGAAATTTTCACTCACAATAAAGTTAAGTAATGCGAGTTCGTTGTCATTGGAACAAGTGAAATTGCAGTCAAAAATATATATTAAAATAAGCATTGAAACTTGTACTCAAAAAAAATAAAGTCAGGTAAGTTTGCGGCCATTGGAACAGGCAAAATTGTTGGGATACCCTCAAGGAAATCGTTGTGTCATATATTAAGAAATAACAATAACAATATATATCGTTGGGAGTATTTTAAAGAAATTACAACAACACAGTTTAAAGAATATATCATTGTGCATATATTTAAAGAAATAACCATAACACTACATACTGTTGGGCGTAAACAATATGCCTATCGTTCACTATGCATGTATTTTAACAAGAATAATAATAACCCTGTATTAGAGAAATATATCATTGTGCAATATAACAAGAACACTGTATAACGTTGTGCATATATTAAATAAATAACATTAAATCCATATTACAGAACTATA
The DNA here is from genome assembly GCA_032191745.1 of Picea mariana. Taxonomy (NCBI): domain Eukaryota; kingdom Viridiplantae; phylum Streptophyta; class Pinopsida; order Pinales; family Pinaceae; genus Picea; species Picea mariana. The sequence goes on along the minus strand of JASDQU011378024.1, from coordinate 17,742 downwards.
TCGTTGCCGATAGATTAAAGATGAAACAATAAACTATATATCGTTGGGCATAAAACTATGCCTATCATTGGCTATGACTGTCTTTTAACAAGAGATAACCATAACACTATTTTAAAGAAATAGGAGTATAAGTGAAATCACAATACCACTATTTTAACAAGGAAAAACAATATCACTAACAGTGACTCGATAAAGGTGAAATTGCAGACGCATAGTAAGCAAATTCAAAGCCATCTCCTAAACAAAAAATTGTAATCAAATGGGTGATTTCGCAATAAAAAACAAAGTGAGGTCTGAAGGTTTGATCGTAGTCTCCAATAGAAAAAAAAGGGTTTTCATACAATCAGTTACTGTCAATAAATAAATCCAAATCACAGTCACGATTAGTTTTAAAAAAACACTTTCATTCAACTGGACAACGCTGAGATTTCTCCATTCAAGAGCTCAGAACTGTCATGGAAATCGTAGAGAATAAAATACCCTCTGAAACTGCAGAGGTGATATAAAAATGTAGAGGGTATTGAGTTGATCGCAGAGAGAAAAGATAAACAATGTGCAGAGGTATTCAATCGAAAGAAGGCGCAAGACAATCGATCAACCGGGAATAATCAATAGGGGTAGACAGTTGGGAAAAAACATCCTTTGCTCATCATCCACACACAGAAAAGCAGGTCATTAGAATCTATAGGTCGCTATGCACCGAAGTGATGACTTTCAATTTGACTCCTGGCCGACTGCTTAGGTGTGGACTGATGATCTAGGGATGAGGAAGAAAGATACAACACAATCTCTTCATAATAATTAATAAAACCAAACAGAACAGTCATAGAAATTAGGGATCAGTTGCAAAGGAAATCAATTCATTGTAATGAGGGTAAATCTATGATGAATTTAAGTTCTAGATTAATAATGTTGAGCAAAACACATTTTTTTACACAATAGAAGTACAGTAATGGAAGCGCAAGAACAATATTAATCTACCATTCAAAATAAAAGAATGTGTATCATAGACCAAGGTGACAGCTCTGAGTCATTGTCCTGCGCGCACTCCATCCAACTCCCACTTGCCGACCGATGTGACTTCACTGGTTCCTCCCAACCAACACTAGGGGTACTCTTCTTCCCCCTGAGCCCCCCAAACCACAAAGGGGCCACGCACACTAAACCAATAACAACTAGCACCCAACTTGCCTCACAAGGTCAAGCTACCACTCGTTACCCAAGCTGGGTATCCCAACTCCCGCAAGATAAGTTAGTCAAGACAAAACTTCTGCAGCATAACGTTACACATCCAAGAAGAGATCCATGGTCCTCCTCCCCCATCCTTTAATAGAGTTTCTAAGTGATTTTTTTCCCAATTTCCCATTTAATTTATTTTTCATTAATTTAATTTAGAAAAACCTCCCCCGTACACATGTCACCCATCCCCCTAGTTGCACCATAAATTGATTTCATTAATTAATTAATTACTCCTATTTCCCTCACCCACCTAAAAACATTCCTCCTTGGTGTCCCCATATTCCCTTACACATTTTAAATGACTTACGCCCTTACTAAATTCCTAGTTGAGTTCATAATTAGAAAGTTCTTAAAGGAAATATTCCTTACTAAGTTAGTCATTCAACTTTTTCCTTATGTTTCCCTTTTTCTTTATGTTTCCCCTTTTTCCCTTTTTAACTAAAACTAAAATTAGCAAGTGTAGAAATCCACCTTTTACCCCTTTTTATTTTTAATTAATAAAATTTAATTAGCACATGTAGAAAAACAATCATTCCTTCTTCTTCTTTTTAATTTAATCCCCCAAAGTAATTTGATTTTAATAAATTATTTGAATTTCTTACCCCCTTCTCTTCACATGTTTAATTATGATTATGATTTTATTTTTTTACCACAAGTATCACTTAGACCTAGATTTTAATTTCCTAGGTTGGGCGACATTTTTATTAGGGGAATTTTTTTTAAATATGACTTATTACGTTATTGATTTTAAGGCCAACTAGGTTTATTCACTTACTCATTGAAATCGCGACGTTCCCTTCAGAACGAACTAGGTGCTCCAAGGGTGCCACTCGCCTTTTATGTTTTCCTTGTGCGACGTGCCCTTCAAGATGCACTACGTGCTCCAAGGGTTCACTTGCCCCTTTCCATTTTCCTTGCGCGACATGCCCTTCAATATGCACTACGTGCTCCAAGGGTGCCACTCACCTCTTTCCATTTTCCTTGCGCGACGTATGACGCATTACGTACTGCAAGGGTGCCACTCACCTCTTGACTGACTTGGTAGACATAAAAAACCCCTGGAGTCAATACTCTGCCAAGTGATCTTGTGGGAAACTAAGGGCCTCTAAGGAATAAGGCCCCTACCTTATTGCGTGCCCCTTAGAATCATCGTGAGCGATTGTCACAGTCTTCCCTCACGACGTCGCGGGTCTTCTCGAACTAGGTAATCGTTAACCTACAGTTGGAGCCACGACGGGAGTGCTAGTAGGATGTGGCAGGGCTGTTGTCCACACATCTCTCTCAACGTCTCTGGTTGTCATGCATGAGCCCTCTACTCCATATGTGATTCTGGTCAGAAAGCTATCGTCAGCCTGCATCATCAACAAATCATGTCAGCAATAATAATCAATCATCGTAACATCTAATCAGATGTACATATCTCATATCTACAACAATAAACCCCAATAGTTCACTCCCTTACTCGATCAGGAGTCTAAGGGGTTTCATCGATGCCTTTGCATCCTTGAGGCCCAAAGTCCTGCACACTCAAGAGAACCCAGTCAATAGCACCTGTCAATGAAAATACACAAAATAACATATAATCACATCCATAATGCCTCATAATCATAATCAAATGACCAATATTATAATAATCTAGATCACTTGCAAGAAAGTGTCCTCAAAGAATAAGTTCGCTCAGCATGCACAAGAGAGGGATGTTACATACACCCCCTCTTGTTCTAAACTTCATCCTAAAGTTTCACAATATATAAGTGCCGAAATAATTTGTATCACAATATCATAAGTCTATATATCAAACAAAAATGGAAACTGCTGGCGCATATCATATGTGTTCTCCCAAGTCACCGAGTGCGAACTATAGTCGTCCCACTGGACCTTGACCTGATCTACTGTTCGATGTCATAGTTGTCAAATGTGATGATCTAGGATGTGGATTGACTCATCCATGAGCGCCCCCTTGTCTGATACCTGCAAGGAAATCATGTCAACAACATGTGTAGGATCACTAATATAATGTCTCAAAACATATACATGAAAAACATTGTGCATATGCCTAAAAGAATCAGGCAAGGCTAGTTGATAGGCCATAGGCCATAGGCCCCTTCCTCTCCACAATATTGAAAGGTCCCACGAACCTAGAAGAGATTTTAGCTCCCTTTCCAAAATTGATCAAACTCTTATGTGGTTTTACCTGCAAGAAGACTTGATCGCCAACTTTGTAACTACGGTCGACATGACGCTCATCGACATAACTCTTTTGTTGATCCTGTGCTTCTTTGATCTTTTGTCTTATTTTTTTCATTTGATCTTCCATTTCTTGGATCTCTTCTGGTCCCACCAGGACCCTATCCTCAAGCTGATCCCAACTCAAAGGCGTTCGACATGGTCTCCCATAAAGAAACTCAAAAGGCGTCATCTTAATGGTGCTTTGGTAACTGTTGTTATATGAGAATTCTACCAGCTGCAATAATTCTTCCCAATGCTTTTGTTGTTCCATCACATACATACAAAACATGTCCTCCAAGATTTGGTTTGTTCGCTTGGTCTACCTATCTATCTCCGGGTGATACGCAGTACTAAAGTTAACTTGGGTTCCCAAGGCATCTTGGAAACTAGTCCAAAATCGTCCAACAAACATCGATCCTCAATCGGATATAATCCTCTTAAGCACGCCATGACACCTCACAATCTCACTGATGAAAACCCTAGCTATGTCTAGTGCCTGATACATCATACGCACAGGAATAAAATGAGCACTTTTTTTCAGAGTGTCGACTACCACAAAAATCGAGTCATGTCTCCTTGTCGTCAGTGGCAATCCAACAATGAAATCCATCGAAATGACTTCCCATTTTGATTCTGGAATAGCATGTGGTTGTAGTAATCCTACTGGATGTCTATGGTTAGCCTTCACCTACTACCATTCTAGACATCTGCTGACATATTTGACTATGTATGCCTTCATTTCTTTCCAGAAGAATAAGGGTTTAAGGTCCGCCCTCATCTTCGTGACCCCTGGGTGAGCCATGCGCACTTCTCTTTGAGCCTCGTTTAGGATCAAACTCCTCAACTCGTCATTCGGAGGTACGTAAATTCAATTTTTAAATCTCAATATTCCATCATCGTCCAACGTAAATCCTTCAAATCTTGGTACCATCATTGTGTTTTTTCCGATAAAATCCTTGACCTCTTTGTACCAGTCATCATCGCACTGTAAAGTTAGAATATTTTCACGTATATTTGTCTAAAGAGGAAACACCAAAAATATGCGTGGTCTTTGACTCAATGCATCTTCCACTCGATTCATTGTTCCTTTTATGTAAGTAATCTCGAAATCATACTCGCTAAGCAATTCCGACCAACGACGTTGTCACGCGTTCAGGTTACTTTGCGTAAAGATGTGGTGTAGTCCACAGTGGTCCGTTTTTAGTTCAAATTTTCATCCAATAAGGTAGTGTCTAAAAACTCTCAAGGCATAAACAATGGCTAACAACTCCAAATCGTGCGTCGCATAGTTCTCCTCATGTCTTCTTGATTTCCTCAATATGTAAGCGATCACTCGGCTGTCTTGCATCAAGACTCTGCCTAAGCCTTCCTTGGATGTGTCAGTGCATAACAAGAAGTCTGTGTCCATGTCATAGACCTTTAGTATCGGTGTTGTTTTCAACATCTTCTTGAGCCTCTAAAATGCCTCCATGCAGTTCTCGGTCCAAACAAACTTCTTTTTCTTCTTCTGCAATTCCGTGAGCGGATTTGCTATCTTCGAAAATCCCTTGACGAACCTTTGATAGTATCCTGCTAAACCCATGAAGTGACACACTTTTGGGAAATTCGTCAGCGTAGGCCATTCCATAATATCCTCAACCTTTGTTGGATCCACAACAATACCTTCATCGGAGATGACATGCCCTAAGTAGTGAATATTTGATTGATAAAACGAGAATTTAGACAATTTCCCATACAATTTGTTATCTCAAATAAACTGTAGTACCAAGCGCAAGTTCTCGTCATGCTCCTCCATCATCCGAGAGAAAATCAAAATATCATCATTGAATACTTGGACAAACTTGTCCAAGTACTCGAAGAACACCCCGTTCATCAAACATAAATACCCTTGGGGCATTTGTCAGTCCAAACGGTAAACTAGTAAACTCAAAATGTCCAAACCTCATCTTAAAGATGGTCTTAGGGACGTCATCCTCCTTGATCCGTAACTGGTGATACCCTGATCTCAATTCGATCTTTGAAAACACCTTCGCACCCTTCATCTGATCAAATAGATCATCAATCCTTGGCAACAGATATTGATTCTTCATCGTTTCCTTGTTCAATTGACGGTAGTCAATGCAAATTCTCCACGGCCCATCCTTATTTCGTATGAAAATAACAGGCGCACCCCAGGGTGACACACTTGGACGTATAAGTCTCAGGTCCAACAACTCCTTCAGTTGTATTCTCAACTCCTATAACTCTGGGGTCGACATCTAATAAGCCATTCTTGTTATCAGTTCAGTCCCTGGTTTCAGATCTATGGTAAACTCCAATTCCCTCTCTAACGACATCACAGGTAACTCCTCTGGAAAAACGTCTGCAAACTCTCTCACCACCGGAAGGTGTTCTAGACCTTCCACTACTCCCTTTTTGTTTAACGCAAGGATCACATAAAGCTTACACCCCTTGTGCATGCTCTTCTGTAGCTGCAAGGAAGAGATGAAACTTAGGGAAACTCCATGGTTCCATCCTATAATCATGTGTCTCT
>JASDQU011378022.1:0-18373 GCA_032191745.1 Picea mariana | reverse complement strand
AAAACCTATCCACAGGTCGCTCTCACCCCAATAGAGAGACAACGAACTCATCTATTCTAATATTGAGAGTACAACATAGACCTAGTGTGAAAGATACAATTATTTAGATCGATTCAGTCTAGAGCACATGTTCCTACCTACTCTACATGGCGTATGGACATCACCTTCAAACCTACTAGCTTGAAACTTATAGCCTACTGCGCTACAGGTATCAAGCACACAACACATACTAGTCATTTATTCTCTCTCATCTCTTTGCTTCCTGCTTTCGATAAAGGCAAAGTACGCTTGTGAGGAAGACTAAGTACGAACGAAAATCATGTCTAAATCATGCTTATAAGGAGAATTAAAGGGAAGGCACGGAATTCCATTGAATGTGCTCTACTTCTAGGAACAATGTGAACTACACCAAAAATAGTAACACAATATGCATTATTGGTAACAAATCTTGGTCTTCTTGGAGAAGCATGCGATATCGTCTTGTTTAAACTCTTGTTGTCCTTGTTGTATAGTTAGTATAACAGAGCTACATGGATTAAGTAGCCTACTAGATTTAGTATGGATGATGTAGCTATGATACATGGGCATTGGCCCATGTTTGCTTCTTCAAAGAATGGTGGCTTATTCAAATGGTTTCTTCTATGTTTCCTAGATGTTAAAAATAGGTATCTCTGCTTCTGTTTCATAGATGTAAGAGATGAAAGGGCTAAGTTTACATATGGTTTTTATGTTGTTATTGGTGGTAAACATAGGCAATGAACAAATATAAGGCAGCGAGTAGCCTCGCTAACTGGGCACAAATAATGAATGGATGAATTGATGCACGTACAGTCATTGGATATTAATCTACTTGGGAAATTGAATATGCATCTGTGTCTGGGACTGCACCCGAAACTAGGATTGGTACTGGAATTTGTGCTTCCTTTACACATGTGACTTCAATATGACTATAAGCATTCATTTCTCCATTGATGCAGCCCAACTAAAGGTCCAAGTTGGATCTTCTTACTTTAAACCCTTTCCTTTACTTACGTAATTATCCATTCGGCTCAAGTAGGTGATTTATTCCCTCCATAGCCGCAAGAACCTATTAATGTCTTGGAAATAAAACATCATTGTAAACTGATGCCACCCTAATAACCAAATCAGTCAAATACAACTGCTTATAGGTCAACTGGATATGGAAAAACCACTGCCACTTTATTAAGATTTGGATATCAGCCAGCTTGGAGTCAATGGGCAGCATTGCAATTTGGGTAAGGTTGTCTTTATTTTCCTTTAACCTGTTGTGTTCTTGCAGGGTGACCGACATGGTGCTCTTCTCTCTCCCTGTCTTTTATGCCTCCATTAATCTCACCAATGCCCATGGCTATGATATTGATGGATCAATTAATTCTCATAAAGAGGAACAATTCTATATCGTTTATATAAATACATGGTTTATATTCTGTTGATTTCATGACATATCATAAATATCATTGAGTACGATAGGATCAATGACCTAACAATCTAAATATCCCTAAGAAAGGGCATAGGGTACCGGGTTTTTGTTGGTTTTCTAACCCCTAATTCCCCTAATTCCAAACCATCATAGGTACATGGTTTAATGAGAGGTTTTGGGTGCTCACCTATCCCTAGAAAAATGATCACTTTTTTTGGGTAAATGAGAACTTATACCCCAGTGCTCCTGATCTTGTTCAGTATTTGGTCATTCCACTCTGCTATGAACGAGTTATTTTGAATATCTAAATCAGAATGGACTGTAACTACTGAATCAACTACTAAATCGATTGTTTCAACCCTGCTTCATGAGTAGGATAATAAATTTTCCTCCTACAAGTTGGCTTCTAGGGGTATTATTATTTCAGTATCTGTAGTTTAGATTACAGAATCTCCACTTATACCTAAAAGTATGAATTTCTCTAAGTAAAGGTGATGTCTCCAAGGGGGTAAAAATGCATGAAGTAGCTCTGATCTTGCGACTAAATGTTATTTGCACCAACTAGGTCTAGGTTCAGATAAAAAGGGCTAGTTGTGAGTTGGTTGATATAGGGGCTAATTATTAGTTTTGTCCTAGATTTCACTGGGAGTTAGGCTCATAAACCATCAAAGCATAAAAACATAGGTTTTGCATCCTAATGGATGAACTAGGACCCAAATAAGATCAAAATCTCTGTAATTGGATCTTAATCTAGATGTGTTGTTATGTTAGGTTGTGGGCTCAGACGCTACTATCTCTACTTCTCGTTAAGTGTGTTCAACAGTTGCAAGGATCCCCTTGGTCATGGGCATAGACATGTTCATGAGGGATCAAAATTAGGATTGGTTTCATAATTGGTGAGTGGAAGCAAAGTACAACTTGGATAGAAGAGATAGAGCAAGGGTGAGTTGTGGGTTGAGGGGACCTTCCCAACGCTATGATTGAGAAATCTAATGCATGAAAATTATTCTCACAGAGGTTATGGATCATGGGGATACTTCACCTGAGCTAGGAATAATAAGAAAATAAAATATCTAATATGTCTACGATATAACAAATAGTAGCAAGTATCATTACCAAGTTGTTCCTTAACAAAGAGAAAGAGGGAAATACACATAGATATAAAGGTGTTTCAATTCTAGCAGTAGTATAACTTGTAGTTTTTATTCGTATAATCTTTATAATATAATATTATATTATTATATTGGTGTAAACAAAATTTCCACTTAGACCTCATAGCTTAGAGATCGAGTAGCACCATAAGTAGGATGAGTATAAATCAATAAGAACAAAGAGTAGTAGCAGTGGTTCATGTGTCTAAAAGAGGTGGTTGTTCCTTTCATGTTGTTGATAGCTATAATATGAGATGCAAGCTAGTATTAGTGATGGTCTCAAAATCTAGTATTATGATCTTGTGGTGCATGAAGAGGAAGCAAGAATAGAGTAGTTCCCATCGTGATTGTTGATTCTCTCATGGCTATCTCTAAGTTATAACCAACCACGCCTTTTAGTTCATTGATTTTTTGTTCCCATAAGACGCATGTGATCAAGTTGAGATATCGAAAAATATGTAATTGTACCTGGATGGTTCTTCATTGCTAAGTGGTTGGGATGAATTGATTCTTTGGATCTCCTACTTGTATTGATCATAGATAAAGATGATACTAATGATAAGCGTAATAAATCTGGGTATAATGAATAGATAAATATAATTTTGGGGTGTCGGTCTAAATGCTATAAATGCTCAAAGAATAGGTAAAGGGGGATAAAGGTTCAATTTCACATTAGGAAGGGTTCTTTCATTGACGTTACCACCTTTGACACTCGTTTCCACATTTGATATGTTACCAATCATTGACTACCCACATTTTACACTAGTAGGTGAACCAAAAAGAACAACGTCAGGAATTTGGACCCCCAGGCAATCATATCCACACGTAATCTACACTACATGAATTATCCACCAAGAATCTATACTATCTACCAATCTCCACGACGCTACAAAATACCCATGGTGGCAATTTCTCTCTCTTCGTTAGCTTATTTCAAAGTAGCGTAAAATATTTTCTAGTGTAATTCCAATTAAATTAGTCATAATGGATCTTGCATTAGGTGTTATCCTGGCCCTAGTAGGTATCTCACTACTTTATGCTCATTATTTAGTATCAAAGCCTTAGGTTCTTATTATGTCTTATAATATTTTTCTCATTGCTTGACTACCTTCTATTATATCTTTCTAATTAATATCACATCCTTATAAAATCATACCAATCCCATGCTCGGCCAAATCTTTTAGCAATACGCCAACTTCCTATAACTTATGGGAGCATCCTTTGATAGCAAGGCATGTTGAAATATAATATTATTATTCTATAAACTTTATTACTTTCTATTATCTCCATGTAGTTAAAGAGTATATCCTATGCATACTTTCTATACATGATCCTAGGAGTTTTTTATTGTATTTCTTTATCACACAAGGAGACCTTCATACCAATATTAACTACTAGAAGCTCCTAACTATTATTTCTTTAAGACCCTAAATATATGAATTAAGGAGAATAAAAGGACATTTATTAATTCATTAAGACTCTAACCTATATAATTGCTTTCTAAGATAACCTTACCTAATCCCTAATTACCAATACCTTACTTTTAGTAATAAGCTTAAGAAATTTATGTAGCTCGCATAATCTCTACGATCCAAGCGTAATAGCTCATTGGTATAGCTCTGTAAAAGCACCTACAAATAGTAATAATCAATGGGTCACTAGCACAGGAGGATGGAAGTTCTAGAAACGCATAAAGGAACTATTAATGATCAAATGTAACTTCACCTTCAGTTATTATAACAACAACCAAACCTTACCCAACCCCTACTGAACACTCATATTGTTTTCCAAGAGATAGAAGTTGAGCGTGAAAGAAAGTTGCACATCTCATACCAAACCATAGGGCACTTAGTCCCAGTAAAACAACAAGTCGAATAGACCAACCCCATTCCATGCTACTACACACACAAGAACCATACTCATACTAGGATACTATAACTACACTACAACTGCTTCCATACCTCTGAAGCTCATCCCTTAGTGAAATCACAAGGTTGGACTCAACGGGCGACGGGAAAGTGATTTTCGACCATTGTCATGTTGTTTATGGTTCTATAAGGAACTATCATGATTAATTCACGTGCACTTATCTCCATGATGTAACGTATAAATAGCTCTCATAAATCCATAACTAGGCCCAATGGATGCTTTAATCAATTAAGGAGGGTTGGTTGTCGCTTTGATCCGTTAGGGTCGGGTATTTTTCCAATGGTTGGCTAACTCTATTAGGGTACGTCGATAAAATGTTGGAACTAATATGGGAAATTTAGACAACGTTAGCAATTGATAACACATAAGAGACACAGCCAGGGAATCAGAACACATGAGCTCAAAAATACTATAAAAATTTGGACGTGGGAAAAGGAATTTGACTACCGATGGCATAGACGTACACTTAACTATCACATCAATAAAAAAAAACTAATACATCAATTACACAGTTATGATATGCGGACATACGAACGGAACACGAAAACTTAATAAGCAAAGAGAGGTTGATCAATTCATGATGTATAATTCATAATACGATCATACATAATAGACACCTATTGATCATACTATTGATTTGATATGGGTGGGACATAGAAAAGTTTGAAGATAGATGTGTAAGGGTGATCAATGTAGGTATTGGTGTTGCTCAATGAATCGATCATATCATGTGTGTAAGAGGCCGCATGGATCAGAACGTGCAATGTATGGATTTGATTTAAACCATTTCAATTTGTATCTGACTTTGGTTTTTGCTTTGTTCTCCCTCCCTTACTATAGTCTAGCGCTTATATACTATAATTATCGATTAAATAGATCTAGAGGATTCAATGGATCTAGAGCTAGCAACAGTTTAGCAGCATCCAAGTAAGCATCTAAGTTAGTTTAAGAATATCCAATTAACTGAGAAGCAGCAACACCAATAGCAACAGTTGCTTGAGTTGCAATTACATTTGACACAAAATCAATTGATCTTGATCTAGTTACATGTCAAATTTTATATCTTGCATATGCAGAAGAAAATATACAATCATTAGTCAAGCTAGTTGGTCCCTATAGTTTCATCTTTTTCGGGGTAGTGATCAACCTAATTGGATCCAGATCTGAAACTACTGAAGCTCGTGCCTCTGGTTCTTAAATGTCTATTGTTGGTGGATTGATAAACCAAACGAAACAAACCTTTGAAACTGATGCATCTTTGTCATATATGTTGTTTACCTTGTTGAGTGAAACCTGCACCTTATCCGAGTGTGACCTGTACTTGTAGTCTCTCTACACATGCATCCATCCAACGTGTTATCCTAAATATTAGCCATCCATTCACACTATGCCCCACCTTCTCTCACGATGCGGATAACTAGGTAACATATAGGTACACTGGTAGATCCTCCTAAACTATGAGCCTGGGAGATCATCCATTAAAATGCATTAGAGAGCTCATCTCCTCTACAAGTATCCATGATTGTGATTGTTTGGTAAGTTGTCTGCCTCTGTGTGGTCAGTCTGAACCTCACCCTGTCACTTTATCAAATAATAATAATAAGCACAGTTCCTAGTTCCTACTCTTATCTAATAAATAAAGCATATTTTCTCTTTCCTACACTAAATATAGAAACCTAAATACTATACTAACTAAAGTATAAGTCAAGTTCCTAATCTTACAAATACCTTTAATAGATAAACCTTTGTTACCGTCTAACTCCTTAAATTTAATCTGACTAATATAGAGAATAGTAAAGAAGATAAAGAATAGCAAGGATCAATCTAATTAATTCCTTAATACTCGAGATTAATATTGATTATGATTCCTACTACTCTATAAATATTAATATTCTCTATAGATACTTTATTTATCACTCAGTAACTTATTAATTTAAATACTAAAATCAACTATCTATCTCTATATATTCCCTGATCTCTATCTATATCTACCTATCTCTCCTACAAAGGACAAAAGAGACATCTACATCCTACATAAATCCAAGGTCTAAAGATATTAAAACCCAATCAACAATCCTAGTTCCTAATAATACTTCCAACAACTTCTAATCCATAAAACCCCTCTAAATGAACATCCAAAAGAATCCCTCTCAAGGAAAAAATCTTCCAAATGTCTCCAAAGGACAAACCCTCTTCTATTTAGTAAAATAGAAACAATGCTCGCTTGGGGTGGAGGAGAAATCACTCTGAAGGAGGAGATGTTCCTAATGACTTCGAAGGAGGAATAAAGGGTAAAAGGACCTACCATCTCATCGTGGTTCCTATCCAAACTTCTAACCACCTCATAAAATCCTAGTGGCTACTAAGATAAATCATAGTTACACCCTCATTCCTCAACATCATAAATCTAGTATGAGGGACTCAGCTTATGGTTTTCGAAAGCAACAAGTATGATTTACAAAGGCACGGGCAAAGGAAAGTTATATTCATAAGTGTTTATGACAACCGCATGTTCATTGGAAGATGTCTTACTACTAGAGATTTCATGAGCAACGGTAGTTCGGGCTTGCACCTACTATCCTAGTCTCATGAGTGTGACGCTACACTCCAAATCTCGTTCACATAATTTGCTCTGCCAAGCACGGGTGTTTGTTTCACCTTCGTACTTTTAGATATAGTTAAATGCGAGACCATTTAGATTTTACTCTCCTCCGACCAAAACCTAAATATATGTAACCATGTCTCAACCATCCCGCCCCGTTCATCTGTCACCATGAACCTATCCAATATTTTTGGTGAATAAGACACCTTGTACATGCATCCTGTGGCTTCCAAATGTGGGACAAGTTTTCATTGCAACCCTTGTCCACATTGATCCTGACACCAACGAGCAATATTATATAGATCGATTCGGTTTGATATTATTTCTACCCTCCATCAAAACATGTATCATACAAGCCTTACCTATCCACCTTTGACTCATAACATAGAACCATGGCGAGTCCACTCAAAACGAGCTTCTTGCATGGCCTGGCTTCAAATTCTTGGCCCTGGCCACATGGAGAAGGGCGATAAATACACTTAGCAAGGTTAATGTGTTTCTAAAGAGGGAGAAGGGAAGTTACCTCATGCCATCAATAATAAATTCACTTACCTTGTTTTAACCTCTATGTGGACTATTGGAAATCATCCCACCTTCACCTCTTGGGACCTAGGTATCATTAAATGACATACATAAGGTACTCTTGTTTCTCCCCTGCATGTTAACTAGTGCCCGGTCTGACACGTCATTTGGTCAAGGACTAAGGTGCCTTACATATATAGTAGAGTTTTGTGGCCACTACATTCTATAATGGGTGCTTGTTGTAACATACCCCCAGCCACCCAGGCCGAGCCATGCTACCTCATAGTTACATTCTTGATAAGTTCTTATACAGATTTGTTAGTACAGCCCAGCCTTAGGCCACTGGGTTATACCACTCGGAGACTCATGCAGAACATCATACAAATAAAACTTAACAAACAATTACATTCTACTAATACATATATTAATGTGGAAATAACAGTAAATCCTATGCGTACAACATATACAGGATAAACTCATAAATATAAAACATATACAAATACACAGCATGCAATTGAACACATAAATGGTACTTATGTTTTTACAGAAGACCACCAACTACATGCAAGCCTTCCACGAACCTCCCATCCTTAGACCACGTTGCTCATCACTCTCAGCAGTGGGTCACCCCCGAGATGAGACTAAACTCCACCCGGATAAAGGTATTCCTAGGCTAGGATGAGACAATTGGAAGTTGAATAGTCAATAGGAAGGATTTTTTCCCAGGAACCAACTCACACTAACAGCCTACAACATCTCATTACCGACATGCTTATCCCACCACAAGAAGTGTGCAACTTCTATGCTCAATAGTCCTTCGGTTGCCCCACTTCCCTTCTAGGGCTTCATCAATAGGCCATACAGAAATTCTCAAAGCACTATAGTTGTCATTGATATCCCTCTAGGAAAATCACTTCCCCAACAACCTCTCTCACTTGGAGAGAGTTGCTTACAGGCATGACAACCTGCTTCTTTTGTCCAACTCCGAAGTCAATCAAGTAAGGGTGATGGTCATAGCAAAGCTCGAGAATAGAACAAATGATGGAAGCAAGCCACGCTTAGTCAAGGTACTGTGTTGGCGGCAACAGCAGTCTGTTAAGAAACGGTATGGGCTCAGGAAAAGTACATGTGCACTGTACTTCACAAGAAAAATACGGGATAGCTCAAAAATGTTGTAGGTTCCATAGGTGTGTGAATGTTGCAAAGGCCAATGATGGAGGGGATGGCTCAGTGCGTGAGCCTGTGAGTGAATGGGGAAAGATGCCAAATAGACTATTTCCCCCCACCTATATTTGCATGCGCCATGATTGACGCATGGCTCTCTTAGATCTCATTTCTCTCCACTTGGGATTCATTCCCTCTTCCATGAGACTTAGGATAAAACAATTATCCTCACCTTAGTCTTTGGTAAATAATAATATAATATTCTCTTGGGGTTAAGCCCTCAATCTTAGCCCTTTTTCCCTAGTTGGTTAGCCATCCCTTTCCCTACCTGGTGGAGCTTAGTCCCCCATTCTCTTTTATCATGGTCGGTCTACATGCAGCGATGCATTTATATTAATGATATGAGTATTTACATATAAAAAAACAGGCTCACTGGCCTTTAACATCTAGGCTCTTTGGCCTAATCATCACATAATCCTCCTAGCTTATAATCACTTGGATCACCAACCTACAAAACATGTCTATAATTCAACAGGAGCTCATCCTTTGGGTATTACAATCCCCTCCCCTTATTTATGCACTATCCTCGGTGCATCTTGTTTACATACTACATCAATATTTTCAAAAAGATGCAGGTATTCTGTTTGCATGGCATATTCATGCTCCCAAGTTGTATCCTTGGGACCATACTAGGTCCATTGGACCTTTACAATCTCTATGGCTTGATTCTAGATTTTCTTGATCTTTCAATCCAATATGCACATCGGATGCACTCGAAAGGTGCCTTCTTACTCCACCTGAATCACATTCCAATCAATAACATGATTAGCATCAGGTATATAATTTTTTAGCAATGATACATGGAATACATTATGCATAGTCATATATGAAGGTAAATCAAGCATATAATCTATAGGCCCAACCCTCTCTGGGATTTCAAACGGCCCACAATAATGAGCCGCCAACTTTGAACAATTTCCCAACTTCAGGGAACTTTTGTTGGCCCTCACTTTCAAGAATACATGATCACCCACGCAAAATTCCCTATGAATTCTCCCCTTATCAACATAGATTTTTTGCATGTCTTGAGCAGTCTTTAAATTATGCCTTATTTTTTACATTTTCTCTTTTATTTCCATGAGCAACTCTAGCCCAACTACTGCTCTATCTGTTGGGTTGTCCCAACTAACTGGTGTGTTTCACTTTCTTCCATAAAGTGCCTCAAATGGGCTCATATTCAGAGATGCTTGGTACCCATTGTTGTAAGAAAACTCTACCAAGTGTAGATAGTGTTCCCATTTTGATGGTTTATCCATCACATACATACTCAACATATCCTCAATCACTTGGTTCAGCCTCTTTGTTTTCCCATCAGATTTTGGATGATAAGTTGTGCTAAAATTCATATATGTTCCAAATCCTTTAAACAATCCTTTCCATAACTTTGAGGTAAACTTTGGGTGTCTACCAGACATAATTTTCTTGGGAATACCATGCAATCGAGCTACTTCCCTCATATAAATATCAGCAACATTGGTTTCCTTGTGAGTAAGATTCACTGGAATAAAATTATGGGTAGCTTTGGTAAGATTTTCCACTACTACCATGATCGAATCATGTTGCTTGCTTGTTCTGGGAAGTTTGGTGATGAAGTCTATTGTCACCACTTCCCACTTCCACTCAAGGATAGGTAATGGCTGCAAAAACCCAGTTGGGTGTCTATGCTCAGCCTTGACCTTTTGACACTCCCAACATTTGGCAATGTACTCAGCAATTTCTTTCTTCATGACCGACCAATAATATTGGCTCTTGACTACTGCAATTGTTTTCTGATACCATGGGTGTACAGCATAGGGTACATTACGCATTTCTTTCAAAATCAGACTTCTCAATTATTGGGAATTGGGTACATAAATTATGTTTCTGTACATGATAATTTCATCAATCCCCAACTTGTAATCTTCAACCTTATGTTGTAAATTACCTTTGTTGTAATTTTGTTACTAATTCCTTATATTGCAAATCTAATTTTGCATCTTCCAAGACTTTGTCCTTCAAATCATATTGATACATGCTGATGGTTGTAGCATGCAACTCATGCACTTTCCTGTTGAGTGCATCGGCCACCTTTTTCTCTTTCCCTTTTATATGCTTTATATCAAAGTCGTATTCACTTATAAATTCCAACCATCTACTATGTCTGGAATTTAAAGTTAGCTGATCAAATAAATATTTCAGACCATTATGGTTTGTCCTCAGCTCAAACCTTTTTCCCATGAGGTAGTTTCTCCACTTCTTCAAGGCATGCACTATGGCTTCCAACTCTAAATCATGAGTGGAATAATGCCTTTCATGCTCCTTCAACTTTCTTAATACATAACATACAACATATACCTTCTGACTAATGACTGCACCAAGTCCTTCTTTACATGCATTTGTACATACAATGAAGTCTTCATTTGCATATGCAATCCTTAGAATTGGAGCACTGGTTAATAATTGCTTCAGGTGTTGGAATCTCTTTTCACGCTTCAATTATCACTAGAACTTCACTCCCTTCCTTTGCAAGGAAGTGATCGGATGAAAAATCTTTGAGAATCCCGCAATAAATATTTTGTAGTAGCCAGCGAGACCCATGAATGATCTGACTTTTGTCACATTCTTAGGTGTTGGCCACCCTTTAATGGCCTCAATATTTTCAGGGTCCACTGTTATCCCTTCTTCAGATATGATATACCCCAAATAATGAATTTGGTTATGATAAAATGAGCACTTTCTCAAATTGACATACAAATGATTATCTCTTAATACTTGTAATACCATCTTAAAGTGTTTTTCATGCTCTTCTTATGACTTGGAATATATAAGAATGTCATCCAAAAAGACGATGACAAACTTTTCTAGGTATTCTTGGAAAACACCATTCATTAAACACATGAAAATAGTTGGTGCATTTGATAACCCAAATGGCACCATTGTGAACTCATAATGACCATATCTTGTCCTGAAGGAAGTCTTGTTGATGTCTTCATCTCTGATTCTTACCTGATGATAACCAGACCTGAGATCAATCTTTGAGAATACTTTTGCATCCTTCAACTAATCAAGGGATCAACGATCCTCAGAAAATGATACTTGTTCTTTACAGTTACTTTGTTCAATTTTCTAAACTCAATACACAGTCTCAATGTCCCATCGTTCTTCTTCACAAATAAAATTGGGGCACCCCAAGGTGATACACTTGGGAATATGTATCCCTTCTTTAGAAGCTCTTCAAGCTGCATTTGCAACTCCTTCAGTTCTTGAGTACTAATCTTGTAAGGAGTCTTGGATACTGGAGCTGCTCCAGAAATTAAATTTATAAAGAAATCAATATCTCTTTTAGGAGGTAATCCTTGTATTTCTTTAAACATGTCCTCATACTCCTTTAGGACTGCATAATCTTCAATATTTGACACTTTATCCTTAGGTGTTTCTTCCATATGAGCTACAAATATTTGACATCCCTTTCTGTAGCATTTCTTCAACTACATTGCTAATATTTCTCTGATAGCTATTGCTCTGGGAATTCCTTGGATTGTCCTTAGGTTCCCTTCCTCATCGAGGAAAGTAAATTCCTTGTTATGAAAGTCTAAAAGAGAATGGTGTTGGTCCAACCAATCCATCTGAATTATGCATTCATATAAACCTAAAGGAAACATGTTCAAATATCCCTTGGTGTTTCGCCCATTCATGCCCAGTGGACATGACTTAACCCACTCATTAACTTTTCTCTTGGCTCTAGTAGCCAGCTGCACCAACCAATATTTCCAATGCTTTCTTCTTAGAAAATGAAATCTCTCCACCACCTTTGGATCTATATAACTATGACTATCTCCCGAATCAATTAAAATAGTAAAGGCATGGTTGTTGATAATACCTTCCACTGGAATCATGTGTGATTGAAACTGTGTTTTCTTGTTGTCCAGGGCTGCATAGATCCTTGGTACATCTCTACCCATGTCGTCCATTGTTTCATCTTGTTGTAAATTGTGAACATCTCTCACCTTGTCCCTTCTGTGTGGAAAATCTTTATGCATATGGTCTCCTTTACAACCCCACAGTAAATAGGTGGTTGCCTTGGCCTTTTCCCACCTGTCTCAATCACTCTGGGCTCTCTAGAAGATGGTTTTCCTTGAGGACTATTTCTGAAGAATGGTGGCTTGTTCCCCTTCTTCCTCTATTCCATATTGAATTTCTTCTTGTCTTCCAAAGCTTTTTGAAAAGTCATCTTTCCTTTATGATAATCATATAGGCATTTGGATCTCCTTATAGTCTCCTCCAAAGTTTTAGGATCATCATATAGAATCTTATCATTGATGAAAGATGGCATCCCACTCAAATATATTTGAATATTTATTGTCTCATCCTTGATGAAGGATACATACTTCAGTAGTTCCAAAAACCTTATTTCATTCTCATCAATGGTCATACTTTGAAGCTTGAGTTCAAAGAAATCTTTCATTTTCTTGTCATGGTATCTCTTAGTCAAGTATTTATTTTGAAAATACTTCTTGAATTCCTTCCAAGTAACATTTTTCCCTTTGATGTGTTTCACCTACACAAGTTGATCCCACCACATGGATGCATTTCCCTTAAGTTTATAGATAGCAATTTTTCCTTCTTCATGAGAGGAATAATTATGTAATTGGAAATATTTCCTCATGCCTAGCAGCCATGTCTCGGCATATTCCTCCTTCATGTGCTCACCATCAAAAGTAGGAGGTTTGATCTTGTTCATTTCTCCTCACATTTCATCCACCCTAGACCTTTTATGATGCTTCTTGGCAGGAGATGGACATGAGTTTCTGTGTGGTCTCCTATTGGAATGCATTCGGGAGTGATGGTGATGTATGCTAACACTCCTTGATCTTCCTTTCTCCTCAGAAGACCTATGGCTTCCTTATTTTCTTGATTCATTCTACTTATCCAATTTCTTTTCAATTTTTTCCAGGCTCTGCATTAAATTCATGTTGAAGTCTTCTTGTTTCTCTTTGTCTTTCATAATCCTTTCATTATCATCCTTGTGACTTTGGACATCTTTCTGTAAATTTCTAATGGTCTCTACCATATTCATGTTATCATCATTTCCTTCTCCATGTCCATTGGAGTTTGTTCCTTCCATACCCAAATGGACATCCATTCCTCTTATCTCATCTTCCTAACTGTAATCCCCCTATGTATCATCCATCTCTCTACACTTTGTGTTGTTCTAATCTGATCTAGTTGTTGTTAATTCTGCAAAATGTGCAGCCAATAGAACTTTGTCAGGCTAATTGTCTCAACAATTTAATGAAATTATGAACCATTCTGGTTCAATAATATATCAGACTTCTTTCTTCTGATTTTCTTATAAATTGTTTATTCAGCTCAATTTCTGGGTGAACAGTTATGTTCTATTGTCCAATATCTTTCCAATGACTTAGCCCTTGCTCAATTATGAGTATTGAGCTAAAAGTTATGAATATTTGAACGATTTTGCTTCCTGGGAGGTAATCTTTGTACAAATTTTCTTCTTCTTCAGAGTCGAATTGGCTCTTGGCCTCATTATGGATCCTCTCATAAAGTGAAAAATCCTTCTTAACATATTTAGGTGCAGGTTTGTACAGCTTGGAACCCCATATATTCCTTCTTCTAGCCTCCTTCTGTCTTTGAAAACATCAATTCAGGCACTAGCCCCCTTTTGTTTTGACTGAAGTCACATAGGACCAAGGCTATGACTAAGCGCTTAGCTTACGTGCGATTATCCAAAGCTTCGGGGCTTTGGGGCTTTGGAACTTTGGGCTTTGGGGTTTTCTCCTCCATCACACTTCATTTTCCCCGAACGTCGAACGTTGAATGCCGATATGGAGAAGTTCTTTGGAGTTTCGCACTTCGGAGCTTTGGCACTTTGGGCTTCGGAGGATTTCACAACTCCTTCCAACATTTCCCTCAAACACCAAATTTCTAAACCTTCTGAGGTCAACTTAATTATGTTGTCATCATTATGGTGGTGACACATGGCCCCACTAATGAGCGACACGTGTCAGGTCACAATTGGTACATAAGGCCTGTCAAATGTACAAAATAAAGTGACACCTGGAAGGCTTAGAGTAGGTCCACATCACCTAGGTGACGTCATCATGCCACGTCACATTGGTGCTTCGAAACTTTGATACTTCGGGATTCAGAATTTTTTACATCCACAAACTTGTTAACTCTCGAATTCCGAACTTCCGAACAATTGCTTCACGGAGCTTTGGTCCTTCAGGCTTCGGGACTTCAGAGATTCCTTCTCAGTACCACACAACACATCTCTCGAATGCCAAATTTATGAACAGGTCCACATCACCCTAGGTGACATCATCATGTCGTGTCACTACGGTGCTCCAGGACTTTGGGACTTTGAAGAGTCCCACACCATAGCACATCAAAACACCTTAACGCCGAACTTCGGAACTCCTGAACAAAGTTCTTCAGAGCTTCGAAACTTTAGGGCTCCAGGACTTTGGAAAACTTCTCATATGCACACTTTAAAACTCCTCATCGTCGAACTTTCAAACTCTTGATCAGGTCCACATCACTTTGGCACTCCGAGACTTATGCACTTCAGGCTTCGGAAGATCTCCCACCGGCACACTTTATAATTGTCGAACACCAAAATCTCGAATTGACTGATCTGCGGATGTGTATCTATGATAATGGACGGTCTGGATTGGTTCTAGACTTTGGGACTTTGGAGAAACTCTACTCTACACAATCTCAAATGGATTTCCCCGAACACTGAACAACTAAACCACTTGGGAAATACAATAGTATGCCTTCTCCCAAATGATCTATGGTTGACAGTCACTCCAGGACTTCGGAGCTTCGGGCTTTGGAGGATTTTGTTGTTGACCACCAACCCACCTCTGAACTGTCAAACGTTGAAATTTCGAACAGGCTAATCTATGGACATGTGTCTCCAATAAAGGAACAGTCTTGATTAGTTTGGGACTTCGGTACTTCGGGGAACTCTTCCATCCACGAAACCACAAATAAATTCCCCGGATTGTCGAACTGTTGAACCACTTGGGGATCCAACGATCTGCCTTATCCCAAACGATCTATGGTGTAGATCCACTATAGGACTTTGGAGCTTCGGGGATTTTTCCTCCCTTCTGTCAAAGTTATAAAAAATTCCAAAGTAACGAAGTCCAAAGGACTTGAAGGTTAATCATCACACTCCTTTCTTAGATCTGATGGATGTGAAGGATTCGCCTTCTCCTGAACAGATCTGACAGCCCAAATATAAACTTTGTGGCCCTAAAACCACGGTTAATGTGGTTTCTTTTCTCTGTGCTCTCAATGCCCTCTTGGCACTCATGGATGTTCTGAAACTCCAATTTTGTCCATTTCGACAACAATTCCCTCTGAAACTTTTGCTTCAATTTCCACTTACACGACCCATCCAGGCTCAGTGTTAAAAATTGGAGCTTTGATACCATATTGTAACATACCCCCGACCACCCGAGTCGGGCCATGCTACCTCATAGTTACATTCTTGCTAAGTTCTGATACATTTTTGGGATTACACCCCATCCTTAGGCCACTGGGCTATACTACTCAGAGATTCATGTGGAACATCATAGAAATAAAACTTAACAAAAAATTACATTATGCTAATACATAGATTAATGTGGAAATTACAGTAAATCCTATACATACAACATATACAGGCTAAACTCATAAATATAAAACATGTACAAATACACAAATGGTACTTATCTTTTAATACAAGACCACCAACTATGTGTAGACCTTCCATTAACCTCCCAGCCTTAGACCATGTTTCTCATCACTCTCAGTAGTGGATCACCCCCGAGCTGGGACTAAACTCCACACGAGTAAAGGGATTCCTAGGCTAGGCTGAGACAATTGGAAGTTTCATAGTCAACAAGAAAGATTCCATCCCAGGAGCCAACTCACACTAATAGCCTATAGCCTCTCATTCCCCACATGTCTACCCCACCCCATGAAGTGTGCCCCTTCTTTGCTCAACATTCCTTTGGCTTCCCCACTTCCCTTATATTTATTCAACAACAGGCCAGATAGGAATTCTCAGAGCAATATAGTTTTCGTTGAGCTCCCTCTAGGCAAATCACTTCCCCAACAGCCTCTCTCACCTAGAGAGAGGTTCTTACAGTCCTGACAACCTTCTTCTTCATTCCACAGGCCTGACAACCCGCCTCTTCAAACCCACAGGCCTGACAACCTGCTTCTTCAGTCCACGGGTCTGACAACCCGCCTCTTCAAACCCACAGGCCTAACAACCTACTTCTTACGTCAAGCTCCTAAGTCAATCAAGTAAGGGTGATGGCCACATAAAATATTGGGTATATAACAGATGATGGCAGCAAGCCACACTCAGTCAAGGAACTATGTTGGGTGCAGCAACATTTTTCTGTTAAGGCACGGTACGGGCTCAGGAAAAGTATAGGTGCATTGTACTTCACAGGAAAAGTATGGGATAACTCAAAAATGTTGCAGGTTTTAGAGGTGCGTGAATTTTGCAGAGGTCAACGATGGATGGGATGTCTCATTGTGTGAGTCTGTGAGTGAATGGGGAAATATGTCAAACAAACTATTTTCCCCCACCTATATTTGCATGCACCATGATTGATGTGTGGCTCTCTTGGAGCTCGTTTCTCTCCACTTGGGATTCATTCCATCTTCCATGAGACTTAGGATAAAACAATTATCCTCAACTTAGTCTTTAGGAAATAATAATATAATATTCTCTTGGGGTTAATCCCTCAAGCTTAGCCCTTTTTCCATAGTCTATTATCCCTATGTTTCCCTACCTATTGGAGCTTAGTCCCCCATTCTCTTGTATCATGGTCGGTCTACATGTACTGATGCATTTATATTAATGATATGAGTATTTACATATACAAAAGCAGGCTCACTGGCCTTTAACATCTAGGCTCTCTGGTTGAATCATCACATAAGCCTCCTAGCTTATAATCACTTGGCTCACCAGCCTACAAAACATGTTTACAATTCATCAGGGGCTCAACCTTGGGGTATTACAATTGCGGCATGTATTGGTATATGTCGTTGTCATCTGATAGGTGCAAGTGTCATTAATGATCAAATGATAATTTATTGTAAAGATAGAAAAGAGGAACTCTGAAAGAAACAGGAAGGAATAGTTCATAAAGGAATGAGGATCATCATAAACATCGTCGTCATCATCACATCAAAAATATCAGGTAAGTCCCTAAGAATGGGACCGAGGAGGGAAATACGCATTTGTTATATTACTTAGTCGTCATATCGAACCAGAACTTTGAGAGAGAGAAAAAAGAGCCGTTATTTCACGATGCATATGACATATCCACGAGTGAATGATTGATGTTGGATTTCCTCTGATCTGTAATGTCCCCACTTTGGGACATCATCACAGGGCAGAGATTTATGATGACCAGAATAGCCAGATGGGTGCTAGAGCGAGTACATGGGTATTTGAGAGGCATTGTGGGGTCCATCTTGCATTGATGATCA
>JASDQU011378020.1:0-14704 GCA_032191745.1 Picea mariana | reverse complement strand
CAATGAGAAATAAATGAGTGAGTGAGTGAATGATTGAAGCATAAGCAACCCCCAAAACATACCAAATATGGGTTTATGTAATTCTTGGAATTAAGGAACCACTTGGCCTTCCCAAGAATCTCATGTAATTGTAATTCTCCATTGAAACAAAATGGGTCAATAAAATATAAACTAAATACTTATCCCCTCAAGCCCCCTCTCTTGTAGAATCATAGCCCCCTATAACTCTTTTCCTTTTCCATCTAGAAGTTAGTGATGTATTTATTATTAATAATGATCAAAACATTGCATTTCCTAGGCACATTGTCCTCTTTCAATTGTTTGGGTACTCTGGCCTTTCATAGATTAACAAAATACATTCTTTAGTATGGGGCTCAAAACCGGGGTGTTACACTAATGTAGTGGCTATCTAGTATCTATTATTTATTTTTCACATTGTTTTTGTAAGGGACTTTGTGAAGTCGAGCAAGATGATGAACACGTGTAACATCTCTTTTTTTTTTCTATATACTTAGAAAGATTTATTATATCATTCATTTATCTATATTATCTTTGTTTCATCATATTTTCTCTCATTAAATGTGAAAGTCCTAGAAACATTTGTTACTTTTTTTTTCGGCATTCCATTTCTCCTTATTTGGGGGTATGCTAGTTTTTGCTAGCAGATATGAAACAAACTCTAAAGACTAGGTTGAGAATTTGTTTGGTTCAAAGATTATCAAGTTGTGTGTTATCAAGATATAATAATTTGAAATGGTCTTGATCTATATACTACCATGGATATTCCACTCAAACAGATTGTCACAAAAGATCTTATAATATTATGAAATCTTAGACTATGCAAACTAATTTTCCGTAGATCCCAAATTAATTAATTATTAGTTTTGCTTAAATTTATGAAATAAATAACTTACAAAAATTAAATAAATGAGAAAAAGAACACAAAATCCACACACAAATGAGCATAAAATATATGTTAGGAAACCCAATATAGGAGAAAACCTAGTTAGAAGGTAAGGCCTATGCTCTTCTCTCTTTTCTTTTAGTTATGGAAATGCAAATATAAAGAAAGAGGTGCTCACTATGGAGTTTTCTTTGACACTATGTCATATATGTCTAGTACATAATATTTTCCTCGTTTATTATGATCTCAAACTACCACTCCTAGATTCGCTTCTCAACTATGGAACAAGTAAAATTCTAGAGAATTGAACCCCTTTTCCTCCTAGCGGCCCATCATTTAACATAGCCTGATATTCTTCTAGGGTAAGGGTTTTAACTTCCTCGACCATCAATTAGTGATAAGGTCTGGACCTTCTATAAAATTCTTGAAATTCCACATGTGGCTAGCCCCATATGTGTCAGTAATGGGGGTTGATGTAGCATCCACTAGTACCATGGTGGTCAACAAGGTAGGTCAACTTGCAAGAGGCATAACTTTCACATACAAGATCCAATTGAGGTTATTTTCACAATGTTGGAAAGTTCTTGGTGTGTAGATCAATGTTAAGTGTGTGTGTGCAAGTTTCATATATTGTAACCCAAAAAAACATTGTTTAATGCCTTAAAATGGTTTCTAAAGGTTATGGACCCTAATTTTCCAAATTGGGACTTTCCACTAAAATGGCCTTGCAAGCCAATTCCTCCAATTTTTTCCACCAAAACAAGTACCAAGATAGATGAAAAATTATATGATGATCCAATATGGATCAAGTCTAATCAATTGGCCTAAATACAACTTGATGACTTGTATTCATAGGATTCACAACAGTTTCATAGTTATGTGATAAATGATATCTCCTTATATAACCAAATAGTAAATTTTATCATCTTAAACGACCATGAGCCTAACTCAGATCATAGACCTTCAACCCTAACTCTAAATTTTTTAATGCACAAAATCTTTGTAGAAGGTAATTCTATAACCAAAAGTACCTAATCTTTGAAAAAATAAAGCAGATGTTTTTCTAAAGGATTTAAATAATGAATTAAATTTCATATCAAATAAGGATAATATTAAAGACCTCTATCGTATTTTTACAACCCTCTTGACTTCCATTAGTAAGTTCTCTACTAAGGTGGATAAAAAGGAAAATAGAATGTCCAACCCTTTCTATGATAAAGAGTGTAAAATCACTAGAAAATCCATTAGAGATGCTTCTAACAAGTCCCTAAAACCTGACAAGACAAATAGGTATAGAGTCGTAATTAAAATAAAAAAGGGAGTATATAAAAAAATAGAAAGAGAAGTTTTAACACCTCTCTATGATACATCCCAAGTAAAACTAAAGAAAACAATATGATTCCCTTAAGGGACTAGAATTCCTACCTACAAAATTCAAACCCTTTCTAGAGTGGAAGAATTTTTTTCTTTAAAGTACACATAATTTGGGGTTAAGTAGCTCACAAAAGGGAAATCTAAGGACATTGAAGGATACAAAGAATAAATCCTAAAAATTGGAGTGCCTATCATCTTCCCTCACATTCATAAGCTCTTCAATCTAGCAGTCAAGTAGAGTTTCCCTAAATAATGGACTAAAAGCCTCATTATTCCTACTTTTAAAAGTGAGTATAAAAACAATCTCTTTAGTTATATGACCATCATGATTACCCCCTTTTTAGTGAAGTTACAAGGTATTGTTCTAAAAAACAAGATCAACATATGGCTAGAAAGTCAACAAAAGAGAGCTAAAGTTTGGGATGGATTTAGGATCTAATTCAACTATGAACCACCTTGTAACACTTAGGATCATTGGAGAGGAGTATCAAAATAATAAAACCATTATCCTATGTTGTTTCATTGACTTTAAAAAATGTTTAACATAGTTCCTATAACTAACCTTTTGAATATATTAGAAGAACAAAATTTTCCTTTTGAGTTGAGAGCTACTGCAATAAGGTTGTACAAGAATGTTATTTCCAAGTTTAGGAATATTGAGGGCTGGCCAAAATAAATTAATTGTAATATAGAAATTAAGAAAGGTTATCCCATATCCCCTACCCTTTTTGGCATATATGTCGACAAGTTAGAGTATTTTTTGGAAGAATAAGGTTGTGCTAGGACAAATCTAGCCAAAATAGTCATCATCTTTATTCTTTATGCCGATGATATTATTCTTATGGTGAGGTGTCCCTACGATATCAACAAGCAACTAGTAATTATCAAAGGTTTCTGCTTTAGTACATGTATGATTGCTAACACTAAAAATATAAAGTTTATGAAAATCAAAACCAAAAGGACCACTTAAGCTAATTTTTTGTATGAAAACAATAGTTTAGAGGAAGTGATTTCATACAAATATCTTAGAATTTATCTTCATCATAAGCTTAACTAGAACTATATTATTGAGAAAATGATAAATGGAGGGTGGAAAGATTATTAGTGCCTTGAAAACACCTTGAAAACATTTGTAAATCAGTAAATATTTAACCTTGAGATAAGATGAAAATCATCTTTGAGACACTCATCAATCTTGGTTTATGGTTGTAGCATCTCTAGAGAATCATGGAGAAAGATAGAGAAAATATAATGGTGTTTTATGGCTTACAATTTTAAAATTAAGGGAAATACATCCTATCATGTCCTCCTCATAAAAGTGAGTATTTCTCCCATTCAAAGGATGGATATGACTAGGTACCTAAGGTACATGAACCATTAGAGAAAATTTGCTCCAAAAATGGGCCTTATAAGAAAAATTATGCTTGTTGAATTGGAAATTCAATAACCAATAGAATTTCAAAGAATTGAGTCAGCAATAATCATTGAGTTAGACATATAAAAGTCAAGGATTATTATGTGTCACGTTTCTATTTGACAATATTTAACCATATGTATAACTCAACTTAGTTATTATCTCGGTAAGATCGTCTCAGGATATGTTCAATATATTTGAAATAGTCAATAAGGAATATTTTATCTTATTAGTACTTTTGTTATTTGTTGTATGATATTTATTATCATTTATTTACTATATTTCCATTACTACTATATATCAATAATAATGTATACTTCCATTATATATTAATATTGTATTGTTATTATCATAATATTATTGTCAATTTTTCCATCTCCACCAGGGATTTTACAAAGAATGAGAACAATACATAGGAAATTATTATGGAGAGGTGCAGAGGACAAGAAGAAATGGGCACTAGTAGTATGGGAAAAACTATGTTGGCCAAAAAGAAAAGGTGGTCTATGTTTGCAAGACCCGCAAATAAAAAATGTCGCTTATGGAGAAAACATTTGGTGGAGATGGGTCAAGGACAACTCAACCCCTTGGGAAAACTCCTGGAAATAAAAATATTCCGTCGGAAAGAGCCCTCGAGACCTTATACGTTTCACAGGTGCAGGGGAGGGTTCGGCCATCTGAAATTTGGATTGGAGAAATAAAATGTGGGTACAAGATCATAGGTTTTGGGAAATTATAAATGGATAAACAACTCGATTTTGGGAGGATGCATGGAAACAGGAACCCCAAATGGAAAATTAGGATAGAGAAAGTATCAAACAAGAGTTACTCGAACAAGGACAATTTAAATTTTTTCAGTACTAGAAACAAAGGGAAAGAAACCCAAAATGGAGAAGTTGGGATGCAATACTCACACAAGAAAAAAATCACAATTCCTCGTTGGTTAAAGATTTAGAGGAGGAGCTATGTAAAATAAATATTATGTTCTCTTATGAGGAGGACCAAATTCGATGGGGCAGAAAAGATGAAGGAGAATTCACCCTGAATGAAGACCGATACTATACAGCGAGTCATGATCAGAGAAACATAGAACCCCAGTGGGAACGACTATGGAATCTCCCACAGTGGCCGAAGATAAAAATATTTAAATGGATGGTCCTACATAAAAAACATTCTAATGTGGGAAATTCTAGAAAAAAGAGGCCTAAATGGCCCCTCAAGATGTCACCTTTGCAAAGTTCAGGAGGACACAGGAAACTTTCTATTGGATGGTTGCACCTACATAGTGGAGGTTTGGGATTGGGTAGCTATTTTGTATCGGCAGATTGATAGAGTTAAAAATGACATCCGAGCAACTTTGGGGAACTAGAGAGTACATTACACTGAAAATGAAATTGTCAATGTATGTTGGGGATTAACTTCGAGGTTCATCATTTGGGAAATATGGAAGAAAATAAATAGGAGAATCTTCAACAATGAATCCCTCCCTTTCACCGAGGTGATAGATACTATCAAAACTCAACTAAGGGAGACGGTTTTGAGCATGAATGTCCTTTCTTCAGCAAACAACCCTTCATCCCAAGATCTCTGAGTTATGCAAATGTTATATTTGAATGATCAGAGATTCAACATACATGTTCACCACGACCTGTAGGTCCACAATGGAGCCAAATATTGGACTTTGCCACAGACAAGTTTCTTGAAACTAAATTTCAACGAAGTGTCAAAAGGAAACCTCGGAAAGGTTGGAGCAGGAGGAGCGATCCGAGACATCGGAGGGACAATAATTCACCTTTATGCTTCCAACATTGGAAACACAACAAATAATGCAGCGACATTTTTTTCACTGGAATAGGGGTTGGAAATCATGATAAGATAAGGCCATGTAGAAGGAGACTCAGCTCTAGTTATAGGAACGATGAGAAGATTATAGTGTGGAACCAAAATTGGTAAGTTAATAAAGAAGTGGTGCTTAGCTCAAATCCTAAAAAGAATACGGAAGCACCTTCAAACATTGTTCTCAATTGAATTCAGGTGAGTGAGAAGGTCTACAAATGCATTGGCGAATAGGTTAGCCAACGAGGGAGTGAACCAAGAAGGAAAGATGTTGGTTGCGGCTTGGACATAGGTTCCAGTTGGATAACTCAGAAAAGATTGCGAACACCTAGAAACACAAGGCCATCGTAGAAGTAATTAAGAAGATAACCACATAGATGGAAACGAGTTCCATGCAAATCTGGAGTGGGACCCAAATGGGATAGGGGATATATCCCACATGGAAATCAGACCTCATGTGACAACTTGATAGGATGGGTACAACAAAGAAGGTACAGGTACACGATAGAAGGATTGGTATAGCGCTTAGATTTGGAGGCAGTCACGGGAGGTGTAAAAGAAATCATAAGCAGAAGAGGCAAGAAAATTTGGAGGATGACTTTAAGCAGAGAACTTCTTCAAAGTATCAATTCATACATAAAAGTACTAGTCTCTTTTATCACAATAGGGTAAGTGATAGGCGAAGTACCAAAGGAAGGTTAATGGCATGAGGAGCCACAACTAATATTCATTTCTCCCGGATAGAACATATAAAGGTAGGATAATTAAGAGATATAGGAAATCATGTAAGAGTTTGTTATATATAGGTTCTCGTTCTAGTTATCCACGCCTCACAAAGATCCTTTGATGAGTTTAAAGGTAATGCAGAGGATAGGAGCAGGTGGCAAACTAGTGTTTTGAGTCAAGTGCATGCCATAGTTTTAGAGAGAGGAGAGGATAACAAGATGGCATGTATGAAATATACCACCAAGAAAGGAAGCCCTCTCGAGGACTCCCAACCAGAGAGTTCCTGAAAAATTACAAGGATTGAGAACACAACAAGGGATGCTGCTCAGATGCATCAATCCACAATTCCACAGAAAGGAAAAGAAGCAGTGGAAAAATGGCAAGAAGAGCTTAAGGTAAAAGAAGAGGGAAAATAAAAGAACAAATTTTCCAAGGAGGTGGACTGGATTATATATTCGGAGACAAATCACATTCGAGAGACTCTCTATCATAAAACTCTCGAGATGACATGGCATACAAAAATGTTCATAGGAAAGGTGAAGGAAGACATCGAGGAAATTTGTATGGAGGACCAGCGGGAGTTCAAGACCTTGGTGGAAGATATCCAGCATCGAGGCAATGGGTTGGAGACCATAGAGAAACTGCTGGTAGATATCGAAAAAATCTAGCAGAGAAAGCAAGAGAGAATGGAAGCATAGTTCAACTTGTACCTATAGTATGCCCACCACCTGTTCATTACGCCTACGGATGACCATGGTTCACCAGCTCAAATTCCAAAGGTTTGGGTGGCGTCTCCCAAAGACTAAAGTAAAGGAAAATTTGTAGAAGCGGAATGGTCCCAGGTTTTTTAGTTTAAAATGAAGAATAGTTTAGTCAACACACACTTAGAGTGTAGGAGTATAAGTCAGACTAGTCCCCTTTTTGGCTCTCAAGAATTTTATATGCAATTTTTTTTCAATATGGTAGATTGATATGTGTTTAGTTTCTATAGCAGTGGTATAGTTATCAAATTTGTAGCCGAATCAAAAGACTCTTGATTCAGGATAAACATGAAAAAAACAGTGCTTGAATACAACTGATCTAGTTTCCATTTTGGCAAACCAGCGGCTATATGTTTGTATGAAATTTTTGAGGAAGTAATATAAAATTCTATACTAAATTACAATATATATATATATATGCATATATTGTAATGTTACTATTATATTATTATACTATATTGTTATTAATTTGTAACGTTTTACAATTATTATATAATATTTAATTAGTAGTTATAAAGGTGTAATATACTTATTAATATAGTATTATATAATTTTATTATAATAGCTAATTCATAGTACTAATTCGTACTATGTGTTGGAATTTTCTTATTTAATTCATACTACAAATATCCTCTTAGGAGTTCACAGGTTCAAATGAAGAGGAATATAGGGTATGTACACCTTTGTAGCCTTTAGCGGTCAAATCGTTGCATTGAGGGGGTACCCTGTCTCACAAACAAGGGGGTCTCATACACCAAGTTGGTGTCTAGCTTGGTCGTGACCTTAAAATTAAATTATTATTACTATTCAATATAACAAAACATAATAAATATATTCTCTAATACATCTCCCACATTCACATTTGTATTATAATATAATAAGCTATAATAAGTATATCCGGTATACATAAACCCCATTCACATTTGTATCATAATACACTAAGATACAATAAGTATTGACGTTTTCCTATTTACACATTCATAATATTATTTTATTATAATTATTAATTCTACTTTCATATTAAATATTTATAGTAATTATTTATTGTATGCATTTATTATCATTTAGTGTCTATGTATAAGAATCTACACTTCTCATTATTATTTTTAACTCTCATCTCAAAATTTTAAGTTAGCCTAGCTTATATGGTAGTGTAATGTAGCATACTCAACTTTAATGTGGCACACATGGATTATTATTTTATAATTTCCTTAGGAGACTCACTTTGGAGCAAATTTGCTCTAATGAAGAAAAACAATGTGGAAGATAAAAGCCTTCCTAAGATTGCTTCAAATTCCAGTTAAAACCACCTATGGCTCAAGAGGGGTTGGCATAACGTTGCTAAGTCTCAAATAAATCATTGGGGAATTGAACAAGAGGTCACTATGTAGAACAACTACTATTAAAATATTATTATGTGTAGATTTAAGGATAAATTGTGGGTGATAAGAATTAGAGGATAAGAGAAAATTAAGATACTATAAGGAGGCGATCAACCCTAATCTAAAAGATAAAACATATCTCTTTGTTTTAACTAGCATAAAGAAGAAAATCAACATAGTTAAAATAAGAAAAACCTTTCACAAGCTCCATAGTGAAACATGGTGTTGGGCAATTCCTAAAACATCATGGGTCGATAGAATTTGTTATCTTTGTGATAGGTTGAAGATAAAAAACACTTTCTCATAGAATGTCTGGTGTACACCCATATTAGATCTTGATTTCAAAATATTGATTACACTATCGACCTTCCTAATATTTTAACTGATCAAAAATATGGTTATTTAGGAATGCTTCTTTTAAAGTTTTTCGAGTACAAAAATAAAATTCTAAACAAAACTAAGAAATTCCTTACATTTTCTTAAGATTAGATAAACCAAAATTGATATCGATAAAAATTAATAGTCATCACCAACACCAACATTGCAAGGTGCATCATCATTGATCCAAGATATTTTCATCGTGACTTATAAATAATTTCATTAAATGAGCATAAATTAAATTGCACCATTAAAGAAGGGAAAACTAAAAAATGAAGAGACATAAGCATCATATATGAACAAAAAAACTTGATAATGGAGTTCGTTGCTAGTGGACTACATCTCCGGGTCCTGCTCTCAAATGGGTAGGCTCTTTCATTAACTCAGCAAAAGAATTTGGAAAAATACATAAGTATACATCATTCTAGAATCAAGTTGCAGGAATAATGCTCAGATCAGAAAACAGACATCACCACTAAATTTGTGGCGTCAAATTACTCAAAAATGTCTGTCTCCATGCCTCGATCCGACTCTGGTAGTCCCCAACCCAAGAAGAATTCTTTCTCGGTTTCCATGCCCTCTACAACCTGCAATAATGACAGTCCTTTCCTCATAAAACATGCTCGCAATGTACGTTCTGTGCCTCTCCCCTTTGGATGGGCAGAAACCTAGCTTTAAATAGCAATTGGGAGGACGGAGTTACCGATGGGTTCATTGGGCGAGTTGGTTGTCTACGCTAAAGTGAAGGCATTATATGTGAGGGAGGTCCCGGGGTCAAACCTGTGGGCCCCCCATTTGGATCTTTGTTATAACCTCCACTACATTTGGCTAGCTGGCTGGCTTCTAGACATGGTGGATATGCCAGATATGGCAAGACCTCCCCAGATTTGGTAGGGTCCTGTTTTATATATATATATATTGGATTTTTGGTCACGGGCCCTCATTGGGCTACATGGCATCCGCTGATTGGCCCACCTGGCTACCCAGTCACGCAGATGTCTCCTCCACGTCAGCTCCATACAAGGCATGTGGCGACTCTTAGGTGGTGCCACGTGGCATCACCTGGGGGTGCCACGTGACACTTTTCTACTAGTCCAAATGGAGCCTCGAAAAGTCTATTGGTGGGTGACATGTGACAGCCTATGGTGTTTCCAAGTGGCATGCTAACATCAACAACAGTCATGCTAACATCATCCTGCCATGTCAGTTGATGATGTCAGCAATACAAATGATGATGTGGCCCTTGTTGACTTTCCCTTTTGACCACAACTTTGAATGTGAATATCTTTCAATATGTAACTCCATTTTACAAGCCGTTTGCATCGTTAGAAATCTTGTGACACACTCTTCATGATCATGTCATTTTCACTGAGTTTTGGGAACTTTGAATTTTTCCCCTTTCTCTGTCTACTGGAGCCATTCTAAGTGTTTTGAGTTACCTCTGTGAGTTTTGAGTTGTTCTTAGCCTTATCTGGATACTTTTTGGATCAATCATCATCACCTCATCCTCATATAACGAATATTCACAACTATAATTTATCTTTAATTCCCTTATAATTACAGTTTTTATATGATGACATTGAGCTTTCTTTAAATATAAGAAATAACAAGGCCACATCAATAACTATCTAACATCAAAACCTAACATTAGTTGCTTAATTATAAAAGGCATTTATCTTCAATTCCATTACACATATCATGTGATGGCATTGAAAAATTTCTAATATAAGAAGTAATAAGGCCACAAAAATAAACTTTTTAAAACTTGATATTAGTTGCCTAAGTATAATGTTATCATGTGATGGCATTGAAAAATTTTTAATATAAAAAGTAATAAGGCCACAACAATAAATTTTTAAAACTTGATATTAGTTGCCTAAGTATAAGAGGCAAGAAGGTGTCATCAATCATTACTTCTCTTTCCAAAAGCAAGGATGAAGTTTGACAATCATACCTATGGATTAAGTTTTACAGTCATACCTATGGAATATCTTACTTTGGATCATATCCGCCATTTTTTCTTTGCATGCTTTGAAATTTGGGTACTATGCGTTGCTCATTATAATTCTACTTTGATATCAAATACCCAATGTATGAATGAATAAATTTAGATTAAAATCTTTATATGAATGAAGAAATTTAGATTAAAATCTTATCAATGTTATTCTAGAAGGAAGATAAAAGATGTCATAAATAATCACTTTTATGTTTTCAAGGATTTTCTAAAAAGCATCTTGACCTTGAGAAAAGGGTACGTTCTTCCATTTTCATATGACATGATAGGATAAGAATAATCATGAAATATTTTCATGTCATTTTCAAATGGATAKAGTTATCCTTGTAGAATTATGACTTTTTGTTTTTTTAAATTCGTTCTTTCCTTTCCCTTATKGTAAGGTGATCGTTTGAGGACCCATCACTTCCAGTACACATAATCACACGATATAATTGAAACACCTCAATTTCTTCTTGCACTTCTCTTCCTCTTCCGAAGGGCACCATGCCATCATGACTTTGTATAGCAGACACAGACCTTCAAATTTCTAAGGTTTATTCATCATCACTTTCATCAAATTTCAACACTCATTCATCATCAAATTGTGTAATTGAGAATGGTGTAATAATGACGTTCTGTACCTTAAAGATGTAAAGTTTAATCAAACTAGGAAGGCGGTTTGTACCTTAAAGAGGTAAAGTTTATTCAAACTAGGAAGGCGGTTTGTACCTTAAAGGTTTAATAACGTGAAAGTTGACTTTATAAAAAAGGCATTGGAATCATGTGGCATCCAACTACCACATGCGAGTGAGATAAGATTTCCAATTCTTACCACCATTATCCTAAGACTAATGGTGGAGGTGCATTGTCTCAAAAAAATATATGGAGGTGGACAATTTTTATAAAAAACGAAAACCATAAATCAAATCATAGTTGACTATTCATATTAACATTGACTGTGACAAATTATGGTTGAGCTTAACGTGTACAATACAATCAATCCTAACATTACTCTATTTCATCCACAAAAACTTTACATAAAAGAATTTTAATATTGAAAGCATTCTATAAAAATAAAAATAAAGTAGATTTTTTTAAAGATTTAAACCATAAATTGAATCTCCTCAATAATAATAATAATAATGAAGATCTTTAATATAATTTTATGACAAATTTCTAAGTTTTTATTAACAAGTTCTTTATTAAGGTGTTGTGTAAAATGGAGAATAGAATGACCAATCTTTAATGTAAAATTGTTAGAAAATCCATTAGGAATGCTTCTTTTGAGCCCTTAAAATCTAAAAAGATAAATAAGTACAACAATGCAAATTGTAGTAGGAGGAAAATCTATTGGTTGTATAGACCGTGAGGGTTCAAGTCCCTCTATCCCCACCCAGGTTCGTTCCTGAACAACTGATCTGTTTTCTCTAATTTCATTAGTTTGTATCCATTCTCACTTCTCGATTCTTTTACCTCACTATTTTATTTCTTCATGAAGAGAAGAAATTAGATCATGAATCTGTCCATCCAGATTATGGCAAGTTGAGTTGATCAAATAATAAGTTGATCACATTATCAATTCATTATATGATATATGATCCACATAGATGAAATAATTTGGAAGTTATTCGATCACAGTCCATTTTTCCTCATAGTAGTGACTTCCAGATTGAAAATAATAAATATCATTCTCAAAACTAGGAAAAATCATTTTTTCTTTATTTTTAGTTGACACAAGTTAAAAACCTCTATCGGGATGATCCACATGGAAGAGTCATGATAGCTTAGTTGGTAGAGGAAGAGGAATGAAAATATTGATGCAGCCAGTTTAAATCTTGTTCCTAGAAAGATGTCAATATCCATGCATTCATATCCATCTAGAAAGAATTGATATAGATAGATGGAGATTTAGATATAAGGTGCTATATAAATAGAAAGCAAGAGAAGTTTTTGCACCTCTTTAAGCTAGATCCTAAGAAATTCTAGAGGCAAATTCTAACTTGTAAAATTAAAGAAAATTATGTGATTCCCTTCAGGGACTAGAATTCCTACCTTAAAAATATTTGCAAATCCCCTGATGTCGTGGATAGCACTTAAAGATTTTCTACAGAGGAAAAAGTTTTTTTTCTGGTAGAAGACATATAGTTTGGGGTTAAGTAACTCAGAAAAGGGAAATCTTGGACATCAAAGGATACCAAGAAGAATCCTAAAAATTGGAGGGCTCTCCTCATATCTCACACCCACAAGCTCTTCAATTTAGTAATCAACTAGGGTTTCCCTAAACATTGAACTCAAAGCCTCATTGTTCTTCTTTTTAAAAACATGAATAAAAACAATCCCTCTAATTATAGGACCATTATGATTATCCCTATTTTAGCCAAGTTATATGGAATTATTTTGGAAAAGAAGACCAATATATGGATAGAGAGTTGTTGTATCATGTTGTCCTTGATGTCAAAGGGTTGATGTCTTTTCATATTAATATCATTGATGTATTGATTGTTGGATCATGTGGTCATGGATTTAATTGATGTCAAAGGATTAATGTAATTGATGTCAATTGGTGTCATAGTGATGTGTTGGTTGATAGGAAGAAGTTGTATCATTGATTTCATGTCATGGCTGATAGGAAGTATCAAATGGATGAACTCCAAAGTGGTCCCCTTATGGTGAAATCCCTCATAGGAAGATTCTTTGTGAAGTCCAAATGGTTAAGTGGTTGAGTCATCCTAGATGTGTGGTTAAGGAACCCAAGGTTGACTGTGGAATAATGTAATGAAGATCATTGAATTTGCAAGTGCAACAATACTAGATGGATAGTGCTTGTCATTCAATTTCTGGCGATATGTGGAACATCACATAACTCCTCAAGGTTAGAGAGTTATGGTCTTGTGAAGTTGGAGAAATCTCATGTGTTTTCCAGAAGCTCCTAGAAGGTCAAAGAAGTCAAATGATTCTAGAAGATCCTAGAAGAAAGTTGACTAGTCAAAATAGTTAGTCATAGGTTAATTGGTTGCAATAAGAAAACAATTAAAAGTAAATTAGTTGCAACTAGAGGTGGAGAATTTTCTATTTGTAGCAAAGTGGGTTAGAAGTGGGTTAGCCCCAAAAGAAGGAAGTTGGTTGAAGTTGGTTCGATGATAACCCCTAGAGGAAGCTACTTGGAGAAGTATTAATAAGAAAGCAAGGGTCTCTTATGTATATGAATCTCTTGAGTATAATTTAAGATCTATTTTGGTGAAAGATTTATTGCAGGTACTCATGGACGCATCAGAAGTTTTGTAATTCTGAGGTTTGATGGTAAAAGTTTCGAAGGTTCAGAAAAAACTATTTTTTTGAAGCAGTACGCAGGCTACAGTGGGCTAGAGCACGTACGTACATGGGCTGAAGGAGAGCAGGGTACGTACAGTTGGAAAGGACATGAAAATATTGAGTAAGCATTGGAGTCAGGTTCCTGAAGTCTAAAGCAAGCTCCAGTTCAACATTCTACAGGTTTAGATCTACTACAGAGGTTCTGATATGGGTACATATTATCTTGATGTTTATACTTGCTCATGGTATGGCGAATTCTTGAGGCATTCTTTCTATGGTTGTATTGATGTTTGAATATGGTAGATGGTTGGTTGAGTAGTTCAGTTTTTTTTTTTTCTGATTGAGAGATATCCATGATCTGTGATGGTGTATGCATGAGGAGTGTGCATAGGTTGTTGGATGGTGTATATATGTTTGTGGTTGGTATGGTACAGGTTGAGAAATAACAGGTCGATTGTAGTGACAGGTTATTGGTGGATGTGACAGAGGAGGGAAGGGTCTGAAAGGCAGAATTTGTGAAGGTTAAAAAACCCTAGTTTCTCAAGGTGTACGCATGTCGACATAGGGAAGGACGCATACATATGTGTGCTGAAATATAAGAATATCGCGTACATATGCAAG
>JASDQU011378019.1:10922-24069 GCA_032191745.1 Picea mariana | reverse complement strand
AAATATAAATAAGCAATTCATACCTTTTGTGTATGTGGCACATTATGTAGATCAAAGAATTGCTCCATCTGAAGTATCCATGTGATTGGGTCCTTGCCATCAAACTTCCTCATATCGATCTTAGGAATGTGGTTGGTCTTCAACCCAAAGTTGGAGTTTCTCCATTCTTGATTCACCTTCCTTTTGTCCTCATCATGAATTTCATGGGATGCATTTTCACTTTCAGGTGTCTTCTCTGCTATGAAATTTTTCAATACTTCCATGATATCCTCTTTTAAACCATCGATCTTAGTATTTATTGCCTCAAAATTAGCCTCCATCTCTTGTAGTTCATCTTTTGTTACTATATTCTTTTGTAAATCATTTATGTCCCTACGCATTTCTTCTCCTTCATCAAGAGTCCAAGTAGGATTGTTTGGAGGCTTATTTGGTGTAGAAGTTCCCTTTTTGGGTGGCATGTTGGCCAAGTATCACTTTTGAACCTTGATTTTGAGGTGGTTTTGCTAGACAATCTTTGTTCTATTGTATCTCCCAAGTTTTGGCCCTTCTAGGTATGAAAATTTATTTTATGTAGTTCTCTGATATTTCTTCTTTGCAATGCCATAGGTCTGATCAAAATTGGATGTGCCAAGTGGAATTTATGGTAACTTCCCCACAACTTTTTGATTTTTGTCCTTTCTGGGAGATCTCACTTGTATAGCGTGCCCCACACAAAATAATTGACATAAAATTATGAAACTCGTACAAGAAATAATAAATACTGTCCACTATCCAATGAAACCAATTTCACTCAATTTGGATACTCTAGGAAAAAGTTATGATTATTTTACCTGGAACACCTTCTTGAGACTAGTCAGATACCCTATCTTCCACAGGGTGTATATACAAATGTGAGATGACCCAGAAGATGAAATTTTTACCACATATACCTTACTAATTTATGTGAATATCCTTTGGATTTCAGGGTCTGAAATGTTACAAAAAAAAATTTATAGCGAAAATTCCACAATGACTCAGTTCAGGATGATTCCATAACCCTATCTTGCACAGGTTTTATCTCGAAAAGTATAAGGCCTCAGGAGCTGAAATTTTAACCCAATGTACCTTGATCTGTCAAATAAATATCCTCCAAGCTGTTTATTTGAAAATTTGTAGAAAAAAAGTTATAGCAAAAATTCCAAGGTGTCTCAGATGTAGCAGTGAAACCCCAAGACCTTGAGCTCTGATACCATATGTTAAGAACCAAATGTCAATATAGCATAGAAAAACCTCAAAATAAGTACTCAAAACCTTGAAAAAGAGATAATTTCAGATAATAAGCCTCTTCGAGGGGGAAACCTCCTTTTACCCCACATAAATGTTCAAGTACAAGATGACTCCAAATGAAAATGTCTCGTTGGTATATATAGGAGACTAGGAGGTATAATTACAACTAATGGAATAAAGTCGACATAAATAAAATAACATTACTAATGTAATATGCCCCAATTAAGGGGTAATGAGCCAATATTAGGGCTTAACATGGACGCAGATCATTCACTTCGATGATTTTCCTCCAGGAGAATTCCAAGAACAACATTCAAAACTCCTGAAGCCCAAAATTCTGAAGTGAATTTGGACCGTTCATCAACGGGGACATGTGGATGTAGATCATTCACTTCAAAAATTTTCCTCCAGGATATTTCCAAGAAAAAACATTCAAAACTCCTGGAGCCCAAAATTATGAAGTGAATTTGGACCATCCATCGACGAGGACACGCGGCGACATATTCCCCACTTTGGATATACGCCACTTCAGAGGATTTCCCGAGAAAAGAGATGAAAACTCTCAAATCTTGAACTCCTAAAGTGAATCCGGACCGTCCAAAGCCAAAGGCCACGTGGAGGAAGATATCTCACTTCAAAAATACGACACTCCAGAGGATGGTAAGAACTATGCATTGAAATTCCCAAAGACCGAACTCCCAAAGTGATTGCAGACCGTTGATCTCAAATCAACCAGCACTGTTGATTTGCACATCAGATAAGGAAGTAATATTACCTAAATCACATATTGTAATCAGATTGACAACCACAATTCATTGTGGGGGCATAAACTACCCAGACATTAATTTTCTAGAGCGGTCCTGCAATTGGAACCATGGTATTGTTGAAAGGGTACGTGGCAACTTATGGGAGATTGTGGGCCCAAAACTGGTGTGGAACCAAACCACCCTCAACAACCTCCAAAATCACGTGCTTATATGAAATAATGTCATCACGTCACATCATGTAGTTGCGCCACCTCCACATTACCGCATCACCTCCACTCACACTACCACTACCCCTCAACTTTAGCCACATGTTCCCCGCCTAACTCTCGCATTGATCACCTCAGCGAAATCCCTTTCCTCCACATCAATGGTTCTTATCGCATCCCAAACCCCCCCCGACCTTTCTACCTTTAATAGTGGAAGGGAGGGGGTGGAAAGTGGTTTCCCCACTTTTGGCCCTACCTAACGTGGTGACTCCTTAGGATTTCAGAAACCCCCTCTCTAATCTACTTACCGCCTACCCGCCCTCCAAGATCCTATCGGATTTCCTCTCAATACCACCCCTCTCACTACGTGCCATTTGTCCTGCACTCATTCCTGTCACCTCCACCCCCCTCCACTTCATCCCAATCCATGTCATCCACCTTCACGCGTCCTTTCTTCCTATTGGACACCTACCTCCACGTCTTCCTATTCACAACCAGTTCATCATGGTGAAAGCGAGGAGAAGGATCATTTACAGTTGAGACAGAGTGTGCTTAGATTCTGAAATCTCATACACATACATAGAGTTAAGTCTCAATCACAGGTCGACGCAAATTGGTTTCATAACACTTCAACAGACTCCCTCTTCCACAAGAATATATCTTCCCATGCAGCCAGTTGTCTTTAGTGCCCTCCAACAGCTCGCGGGCATTCCATTACTCAACAACAGAGATCTCCTTTGTCACTCTAAGGCATATTTCCTGTCGAGTCAGTTCCTCTAGCGCATGCATCAATTCTATCTCAGAGACAGTAGTAGGTTTTGATTGATTAATTCCAAAATTTTCTTAGATTAGATACAAGAGTGGTATTCTTTGTGTGATAAGAACCACTCTTGTTGATTAATTCCAGTGTCATAGTCAATTTAATCATTTGTTTTATGAACAGATTACCTAAAATTAGGTCTCAGTCCCCTAAGGACGAGAACCTCTGCAACTTTGTTAAATAGGGGGTCTTTGAATGTTTTTAGGGTCGATGGTTTTTTGCAAAGACCCTCATTTTTAGATTGTAAAGAACTATTTCGAAGCTACTTGAATTGAGAAGTCTTGTTGAGGACCATAGACAAGTTTGTGTTTTTCATCAAAAGCGTGTGTGATTGGATCTGAAGAAGAATTATTTTTTATTTTTATCCCATGAATGGATGTTGTAACGAGTGAGAGCCTATAAATCTATTGACAAGTTATCTGATTCAATTTTTTTATAGTTCTTGTCTCTAATGATGAAGAGTAAATCATTGTGTTGATATGTGATTGATGATTAGAGTTAAAGAAACTATTTTTCTTGCCATCATTTATTACATGTGTGTGTTCTTTTGATAATTTTATCTCAGTCAATAATTGGAACACCAGCAGGTTAATGTATTAGTACCGGGCTTGTTGTAGGTGTAAGAGTCATTGTATGCATGTTTGAGCATGAGAGTTATCCCAAGCTCAGCCTTCTCTAGTAGTTAAGCTTTCCCCTTTGTTACCCAGCTGGTTTATACCAGCATTCATCTCGTATCAGTCCCACCTATAAGAGAAAATAAAAAAAGAGAACATTTGAACTGAAGGAGGAGTTTTCACAAGAACACATCCTGTTAATCACTATGTAAATCCCATCGATCATTTGGCCACATTGCAATATTTGGAGAACCATTCCACCATTAAATGTTGCAGAGTCTAATTGGGGCTCAGTGGAGGGTTTGGTTCCTACTGTTGAGTTAAATGGATTTAGGACCCCTCAACAAAATTGGCACTAGATGGAGGGCCCGAAGAATGAATGATTGACAATATCTTTTTACAAAATCTTTTACACATCCTGTAGATTCAAAACATCCCACATGCATGGCTAATCATTTCCAAGATAGCCCACATACGTTGAGTACTTCTGAAACGAGTAAATCACCCCAGCAAGAGGAAGAACATATATTCCCTTAGATACTTTACACTCTTCCTCACGAGGAATTGAACCAATTCAGAAGAAGCACAAGAGCTTACCCCTGATAGATCGGTGCGCTGCCCTTACCTCCGTTACTTCCTCGAAGAAAACAAGTAAGCAGACTAGTGGTCGAGTCCCCCGACTAGGTTTTTATGAACACAGTATAAGACCTAATAGATTTATCCCTCACCAAAATTGAACATCCTTTTAATCTAATCCATGAAACACCAGTCGGTAACTGTTCTGAGCCTGATGATTTTTCCGATGAGGAAGGGTTTAACTATGAACACTCAGTTTCGGGATCGGATGACATGGAAGATAACAATGATCATAATGAAGAAAAGGGAAACTCACCTCAGAATAATTAACCTTGGTTGGCCAAAGATTCTCTAGCCATCCCTGGGTGAGTACATAACCTCCCCTGACATCCAAAAAAGTTACTCCCTAAATTTGATCCCGAAACCTCAGGATTGCCTAAAGACCATATCAAAAAATTCAGATTAGATATCATACTGATGAATGTTCAACATGAAGATGTATTATGAAGAATTTTCCCCTATACTTTTGAAACTTCGGCCTCTGCATGGTATTTTAACTTAC
The DNA here is from genome assembly GCA_032191745.1 of Picea mariana. Classification (NCBI taxonomy): domain Eukaryota; kingdom Viridiplantae; phylum Streptophyta; class Pinopsida; order Pinales; family Pinaceae; genus Picea; species Picea mariana. Next base: position 19,258 of record JASDQU011378019.1, on the reverse strand, counting down.
TTGTAGGATCCATAACCAGTTGGACAAAGTTTCAAAGGATTTTTTAGATAAGTTTACAGAAGAAACTACTAGAGGATATTTGATGTTCGAGTTGTTTGCTGCCACTATGAGTTCAAAGGAGAAGGTGAAAGACTTTAATCAACGGTTCACCACTATACTAAAAAAATTTAAACTCGAAGCTAAACCTACTCAGGAGTTGCAAATTGAAGTATATGTTAATGCTCTCCCAACTTCTATTTCCATGTTTGTGAAGAGGGATGCCCAAGCAACCTTAGCCGAGAATTTTGAAGAAGAAAAAACAATAGAATTTCAAATGAAGGGATGTAAAGAAGGCCAAGTCTCATTAGTTAAGAAGGAAGTTCAACCTCCTCCCAGGAGAGGACTTCTATTGACTAGACCCCCAAGAAAAAAAACAGAACAAGGTCGCAAAAAAGGAAGTGGAGACATAGAATACCTACAACGCATGGTTAAGAAACTATCAAACTAAATCATAGACACGAAAAGAAGTGCAGGAAAAGGAAACCAAGGCTAAAGGCCCTATAAACCATTTTTTTAAAAAAATCCACATTTCAGAGCAATTGAACCCCCCCATCCAACTTGAACATCGATCTGGGAAATATAGCATCCAACTCTTTCTGTACCTATCACCAATAGAAGAACTCTGAAAGAGACTGCCCACAATGGGTGCATGCCATGAATTTAATGTCCAACCGATTTCTAGATGAGGTTTCCCTAATTGAACAATCAAGTGGCTCGGTTATTAATACTTTTGATCAGGAATAAGTTGATCCACCAAAAGAAACAACCATGTTGATATTGGACCCTGACCTACCAATGCCTTTCGATGACCTATTTGAGGTTCAAGAACCACCCGCAGAAGTATTGGCTATGAAAACATGAAGTAGGGGTCAACCTGTCTCAAACGACCTTACTACAACCCAAACTTTGGGTGGCAAACCAGCTCTTGATCACCCGAAAGCACCTTTTTCTCCCCAAAGAAATCCTATAAACATCCATACATGATAATTGCCCAAGCTAGACTACAACATAGTAGAAGACTTGAAAAACTTGAAGGCAAACATATTGGTCATGGACATGTGTAGAATCCCTCAACAAAAGGACTTTCTGTTACAAGCATTGAAATCAGTAGAAAATCCTATAATAAGCACTGATCAAGGAGAAAATATAACCCCCGGATATCTAAGGAATAAACCAGCTGTGAATGCCTTCTCTGAATATAAGAATGGAAAACCTTTTGTCCCACCGTTCCTTTTGACATTTGAAGTATTCAACAGAAACCTCCATAATTGTTTGGTTGATTCAGGAGCATCCTCCAATGTTATGCCATTGTTTATTTACAAAAAATTAAATGCAGTCCCTCTCAAAAGAAATAAACATGTAATACAACTAGACAAAACCCAGGTGAAGGTTATCAGAGAGCTCAAATATGTAATGATCAGAATAGAGACACACCCCAAATTTGTTCAAGTAATTGACATCATTGTAGTAGATATCCCAGAAGCTTATGGATTGCTACTGAGTCGAGATTGGTCTGAGAATTTAAATGAATACTTTAGTATAGACCGGGCTCACCTTTGTCTGCCATTAAAGGGACACATTTATATGATCAGAATCATCAGGGAAAGATATCTAAAACACACAGCCACCGACCTGAAAACTCTTAACGAGCCCTCATCGACATATTTTCCCGTGATAGGCAATTATTCCTATGACTATGATTTCAGGAATTCATCTACCCTCTCATCTAATATTCCTCTTACTCAAAACTCTGAAATAAGTTTTCAAGAAACTTTGCTAACAATGACAGGGGAAACCCTCTTTTGTCAGGAACCGGTGTTAGAAATCAAGGAACATATAGGGGGAAAGGAGGAAAGTGGTATAAAAGGGGAAGTTGACGGTTGTCATTCACAAATGTGGACCTTATAATTTGATGGATATAAATCACAAGAAGGCTCAGGGGCAGGGTGCATCCTCATTGACCCAAAAGGTAAACAAAGTTTCCTATCCTGTAGACTAGAATTTGAATGCACTGTTGGCATGTTTACAGGAAGAGTGTGCTTGTCATTGATGGCAAGAACAACAACGATGATGGAATATTGGAAAAACTTATTTCAAGTTCGTAAGCTCAGGAGGTCGAGCGTAGAATGTGCCAGGAGGGCACCAACAGTCTTTTAAGAAGATGCAGAAGGTTCGAGTCCCTTAGAGACTGAACACGTTCGAGAATCTTAGAAGAGATAGTGAAAAGAGTGCACAAGAGTCGAACTTATTCCAAGTCTCAAATATTAGGAGGAATAGTGTAGATTTGCATGTAGAGTGCAAGTGTGTGCCAGGGTTGAGGTTAAATTCATTGCCAAATATCAGGAGAGATAGTGTTTTCAGAAATGCAGACGAGACCCAAAGTCATTGGGACTCACAAAAGGATCAAAGGTTGAGGCCTTTGACACTTAGAAATTCTTCCAATATGTAAATCCTGACCATCCATCGAGAGAGGACACATGGCAAGAGATCAACACTTCGCTAACTCGCAAATCAAGAAATCAGAGATAGGAGAAGCAAGAATTCACAAAGTCCAAGTTCGTGATTTGATCTCAACCGTTGGCTGGAAGGAGAGATCTAGATCATCAAATTGACGCAAGCGAAGTTTGAGGGTTTAGATTTTGGGAGAATGAGGGTAGCTAACCTCCAGAGACCCGAAGCCCTGAAGAGCTTAGTAGTCGGGCCCGGGTTTCATAGACCAATGTCATAGTTGAAGGGGCTTAGCGGGAGGAGCTAGAGCCTAGAGGATTCTTCGATTCAGAAATTGGGAATTGAGAGTATCGGGTTGGCCCATAGCTGAATACCTAAAGTCATGAGTCATGAAGAGCCTTTTGGTCAGGCCTATGATCATATCCAGTGTTCACAAGGAGAGGAAGGGGCTTATCCAAAAAATCTAGAGCCCACTATGAAGTTTTCTCAGGAAGGGAAAGGGTGTCAAAGGGATGAGCACACAGAGGTTCTCTCTATAACTACCAGAATGAACTGATTATATCTTCCATAGAATTTGAAGAGCTTCAGGATGATCACTAGAGGAGCTGAAGAGTCTCGAGGTAACAGCCAGTGGAATGAAGACTCACCATAGAGACAATTGACAGATGGAAAAGTATTGAAGACTGTAACTGCCAAAGAAGCCAAAGAATATTAGGATAATGATCACTGATGATGAACAGTCTTAGCATAACGAAAAATGATGAAGAATATAGTCAGTATAATCACAAGGGAAGATGAAGTGTAGGTGTGATGATCAACCAGAGGTCTTGGCATGAAAAAAAGAGGTAGAACAGAGAAGAGGGGGGTGCACTTTTGAATGATATGAAGGTGGGTAGAAGAAGATGGGTTTAATTATCTAAAGGGTGATCATAGGCGCATCGTATAGCATGCAGAGGCAACAAAAGAGAATAAAAGTAAGAAGAGAAGTTTAACATAGTGCATTTGTGTGTAGGAGGAGAGAGAGCAGAGCATATAAACGAAACTAAGCATAGAAGTTGAAGGAGGCAGAGGAGACATGGAGTTGTAATAGACCATATCAGAGATAGAGCAAGTAAGTAAATTTTTGTAAGTTTCAATCAGGGTGGTAGGGTGGTGCTAGGGAGGATTGCAGTACTCTAAATTCTAGTTGGTTCTAGAAGATATTTTGGGAGTTGGTGCTTCCATCTAGTGGGTGCTAGAGAATCTCGAGAGTTGGTGCTCTATGCAAGTTGTAGCTTTCTATCAGAGGTTGTAGCCTCATATTTTAGTAGGATCTCAAAGACTGTGATGTACATGAAAGTTGGATCTTGATTGACATCCTAAAAAGAAGAGGTTTTCACCCTTTATGGGTTTCCTCATGAAAATCAGTGTCTCTGTGTATTTTGTATGATTGATCAAATATTGTATATATATGCATGTTAAGTTATCAGCAACACATTAAATAATAATCATGAAAGAAAAAAAAAGAAAAAAAGTTTCAAGCTTATATACATAACTGATTCACCCCCCCCCCTTCTCAGTTATATTTCCAACAATTGGTATCAGAGTCGCTGCCTTTGATCAAAGGTATATCCATAATCTTGAACATGACTAGTCATGAAGGAAGTTCAATTAATATAGATCCTTTGTTTGATGGAACAAACGTTTCCTTCTGGAAAATAAGGATGAGAACATATTTAATGTCTTTGGGTGTTGATGTTTGGGATGTCGTTGAAATTGGATATGTGAAGCCTATAGTCTTGGCCTTAAAATATGATAAGTTGGAGTTTATATTTAATGCAAAAGAAATGAATTCCATCCTCAATGGACTTGCAGAAGCTGAGTTTGTCAAAATCATGCACTGTGATTCAACAAAAGTTATGTGGGACAAGTTGATAAGTAGTTCTGAAGGTAATGAAAAGGTGAAAGACGCAAAACTTTAGACTCACATACTGAAATTTGAGTAGTTAAAGATGGATGAAGACGAAGCCATTAGTAAGTACTACTTATGCATAGAAGAACTTGTCAACACTATGAAAGGTCTAGGTGAAAAGATAAATGAATCTTTTCTAGTCTAGAAAATATTAAGATCTCTTCATGATAGATTTAACTCAAAGGTCTCTACTATAGAGGAAATAGCTGATCTCAAAACATTGACACTAGATCAACTTATTGGAACCCTAACTTCTTATGGAATGAGAATCACTAAAGCTAAATCCACTACAAGAGAGGCATCTTTTAAAGTAGAGAAAAACATAGACTCCGATATAGATGAGATTGAAGCAAATTTTGTGAGAAGACTGACGAAAAGATCAGGCAAATACAAAGGTAAATTTCCCTTCAAGTGTTTCAACTGTGGTAAGATAGGTCACTTTGCATCTAAGTGTCCTCACAAAATAAAGTACCAAACATATGACGATGAAGAGAAGCACAAACACAAGAAGTTCTATAAAGATAATAATTAATAAGAAAAGCCTTTGTGTAAACAATGATGATGATCCCTCAGATGATGAAAGCAGTGACTCTTCTATTGAAGAAGAAATAAATGATATCATGCTAATATCTTTAGCAGATATAAACACTGAAGATACAGTGATTGAGTTTGTTGATTGTGAAGCAGTAGTAGATATTGAATGAGAACTTGTCGGTGCCATGGAAGAGATTGATAGACTTAGGGAAAAGAAAAGAAAAGAAAAATAGTTACTGCTCAGGTATGAGAAAACACGCAATGAACCATCTGAAGAAATTTCTTTGTTGAAGGTTGAGTTAGAAGAAGCTAAGAAGATTGAAGACATCCTTAAACAACAATTGAATGAAGTCGAAACAAAAGGTGAAAAATTGGAAGCTGAAGTAGTGACTATCAGAAAAGATCTAGAGAAATTTTAGGCCTTATATCATTAGAATCTGATGAGTATTAAAGCCTTAGAAGGATTAGCCTCCATTCTGAATCAGCAAAGGAATTCAAAGTTGAAAACTGGTTTGGTTTATGAAGAGGGATCAAGTAGTGGTCAGCCAAGCAACAAAGAATCCATCAAATTTGTCAAATCTACAACCATTGACAACAACAAACTTGTAGAAAAAAAGTAAGAGAATTAGTCGCCAAGGAGGAGTGAAGGAAAAGCTACCAGAACTGAATCTGTAGAAAAAAGAAATAATACACTCTCTACTCAAGGAAATCATTGGCATGGAAGAAATCAACCTACTCAAAGAAGACAACCATTTTCAAGGTACAAAGATTTTTTCTATGGATATTGTTTTTACTTCTCTAACTTTGGCCACAAAGCTGTAAATTGTTCTTTAAGATTTAGACATGAGAAATCAAGACAACCAAGGAATAAATATCTTCCACAACAAAGAATGAGATAGTTAAGTAAAAAACAACCACAGACTGCAAATCATGTGATGGCTAGAAAAAATATGCAGACTAAGAATAACAATCATTATGATCCTTTATTCAGTGAACCCGAATGTTACATCTGTCATAATTATGGACATAAAGCTGCAGATTGTCGCTTAAAGAACTATAAGCCAGACTCAAATCATAGATCGGAAAATGTTGAGGTTTGGAAGAAGAAAGAAGATAACAAGTGTGGATTAGTCTTGTCAACTCAAAGACAAAATAACCTCTGGTATATTGACAGTGAATGCTCCAGTCATATGACAGGTGACAAAAGTAAATTCTTATCATTCAAAGAAAGTAAATCAGGAAATGTGACTTTTGGAAATGATGCTCGAGGAAATATCAGAGGTAAATGTATAGTAAGCTTAAATAATGGAAGAGGCAAATATCAAGATGTATTATGTGTTGAGGGATTAAATCATAATCTTCTTAGTGTCAGTCAGGTGTGTGACAGAGGATGTGAGGTCACTTTCACTACCAAGAACTGTAAAATAAAAATAGTGAACACAAGAGATATGATTGTAAGGGTTAGAACTGAAAACAATGTATATGTTCTGAAGGAAGATAAGGAGAAATGGCATTTAAGAAAATTTTATGAAGGTTTGTTATGTCACAAAAAGCTTGGACACCTAAATTTTGATCATATTGTCAAACTTAATAATGAAGGTGTTGTGAAAGATATTCCAATAATATCTAAGACTCATAACTCTGTATGCAAATCCTATCAAATGGGGAAGCTGACTCGTGCTCAATTCAAATCGAAGAGTTTCACATATTTAGAGAAATCCCTTCAAATTTTTCATATGGATCTCTGTGGACCATCCCGAAAGGAAGGAACTGGAGGAGAACATTACTTTATGCTGGTAATTGATGACTTCTCCAAACTTACGTGGGTTTCCTTTCTGAGAGAAAAATCTGATGCATTTGAGAAGTTCAAAACATTTAAGGTGCTAGATAAGAATTAGACATGAAGGAAGTTAAAGGCAATTCACTAAAACAAAGGAGGAGAATTTATGTCAAGAGATTTCAAATAATTATGTGACAAACATGGAATTAAAAGAGAATATATTATTTCAGGTACTCCCCAACAAAATGGAGTTGTAGAACGCCAAAATAGATCAGTTCATCAGATGGAAAGGGCTATGATGAGTGAAAGGGACATTTCACTAACCTTCTAGGTGGAGGTTGTTCACACGACTGTTCATATTCTGAACAAAGTGCATCTAAGGTTGAACAATGATAAAACTCCATATGAGTTGTGGTTCGGTCGACCTACATCAATCAAGCACTTCAAAGTATTTGGAAGTAAATGCTACACCAAAAATAATGATAATCATCTGGAAAAATTTGATGGTAGAGTTGATGAAGGTATCTTCTTAGGATATGAAATGAACAGTAAAGGATACAGATACTTTAACAAAAGTATGCATAAATTAGTAGACTATATTGATGTTTGAATTGATGAAGAAGCTCCTATAAAATATCAACATAGAACAAGCACTGATTCAGATGAAGAAGATGATGAGAATAATGAAAATGAAGAACAACAAATCTCAGAGTCACAAGAAGATGATGAATCAGGTGGAGAAGAGACACCCATACAAGAAGAGTCAAGACAACAATCAACATCAAATCCTTCCTCCATAAATACTCAAAAGAATCATGCTGCAAGTCAGATAATTGGTGAGAAAGACAAAGGTGTACAAACCAGGAGAAGGATAATCAAAGACATTGAGCAATCACATATAGCCTTCATATCCATGGTGGAACCCAAGAACTTTAATGAATCTAGTAACGATGTAAATTGGTTAAAATCAATGAATGAGGAACTGGATCAGATTGAAAAGAATGACACTTAGGAACTTGTTCCTAGGCCAGCAAATAAAATGTAATAGGATCCAAATGGGTCTACAAAAATAAGATGAATGAGCAAGGAAATATTGTAAGAAATAAGGCTAGATTGGTCTACAAAGGGTATGCTCAAATAGAAGGACTGGATTTTGATGAAACATTTGCACTCGTAGCAAGATTAGAAGCTATTAGAATGTTTCTTGCATATGGTTGTCATAAGAATTTTAAAGTCTATCAAATGGATGTCAAGTCAGCTTTTCTAAATGGATATCTAAAAGAAGAAGTCTATATGGAAAAAACAGTGAGTTTCCAATTGTCAGATAACCTTGACTTTGTTTGCAAGCTGAAGAAATCCTTATATGGTTTGAAACAAGATCCTCGTTCCTGGTATTACAAACTAGATAAGTATATTCAAGACCAAGGGTTCAAGAGAGGAATAGTTGACTGCAATATATATATCAAAACAGAGGATAATGATTTGCTCATTGTGTTGGTCTATGTAGATGACATCATCTTTGAAAGTAATAATACTTCATTGGTACAATGGTTTGCTTCTGCCATGCAGTATGAATTTGAAATT
>JASDQU011378019.1:0-10872 GCA_032191745.1 Picea mariana | reverse complement strand
GTACATGAAAGTTGGATCTTGATTGACATCCTAAAAAGTAGAGGTTTTCACCCTTTATGGGTTTCCTCATGAAAATCAGTGTCTCTGTGTATTTTGTATGATTGATCAAATATTGTATATCTATGCATGTTAAGTTATCAACAACACATTAAATAATAATCATGAAAGAAACAGAAAAAAAAAAAATAAGAAAAGTTTCAAGCTTATATACATAACTGATTCACCCCCCCCCCGCTCTCAGTTATATTTCCAACAATTGGTATCAGAGTCGCTGCCTTTGATCAAAGGTATATCCATAAGCTTGAACATGACTAGTCATGAAGGAAGTTCAATTAATATAGATCCTCTATTTGATGGAACAAACTTTTCCTTCTGAAAAATAAGGATGAGAACATATTTAATGTCTTTGGGTGTTGATGTTTGGGATGTCGTTGAAATTGGATATGTGAAGCCTATAGTCTTGGCCTCAAAAGATGATAAGTTGGAGTTTAGCTTTAATGCAAAAGCAATGAATTCCATCCTCAGTGGACTTGCAGAAGCCGAGTTTCTCAAAATCATGCACTGTGATTCAACAAAAGTTATGTGGGACAAGTTGATAAGTAGTTATGAAGGTAATGAAAAGGTGAAAGACGCAAAACTTCAGACTCACAGACTGAAATTTGAGCAGTTAAAGATGGATGAAGACGAAACTATCAGTAAGTACTACTTATGCATATAAGACCTTGTCAACACTATGAAATGTCTAGGTGAAAAGATAAATGAATCTTTTCTAGTCCAGAAAATATTAAGATCTCTTCATGATAGATTTAACTCAAAGGTCTCTGCTATAAAGGAAATAGCTAATCTCAAAACGTTGACACTAGATCAACTTATTGGAACCCTAACTTCTTATGAAATGAGAATCACTAAAGGTAAATCCACTACAAGAGAGGCATCTTTTAAAGTAGAGAAAAACATAGACTCCGATATAGATGAGATTGAAGCAAATTTTGTGAGAAGACTGACGAAAAGATCAGGCAAATACAAAGGTAAATTTCCCTTCAAGTGTTTCAATTGTGGTAAGATAGGTCACTTTGCATCTAAGTGTCCTCACAAAAAAAAGTACTAGACATATGATGATGAAGAGAAGCACAAACACAAGAAGGTCTATAACGATAATAATTTTAATAAGAAAAGACTTTGTGTAAACAATGATGACGATCCCTCAGATGATGAAAGCAGTGACTCTTCTATTGAAGATAAAATAAATGATATCATGCTAATATCTTTAGCAAATATAAACACTGAAGGTACAGTGATTGAGTTTGTTGATTATGAAGTAGTAGTAGATATTGAATGAGAACTTGTCGGTGCCATGGAAGAGATTGATAGACTTAGGGAAAAGAAAATAAAACAAAAATAGTTACTGCTCAGGTATGAGAAAACATGCAATGAACCATCTGAAGAAATTGCTTTGTTGAAGGTTATGTTAGAAGAAGCTAAGAAGATTGAAGACATCCTCAAACAAAAATTGAATGAAGTCGAAACAAAAGGTGAAAAATTGGAAGATGAAGTAGTGACTATAAGAAAAGATCTAGAGAAATTTTAGGCCTTATATCATCAGAATCTGACGAGTATTAAAGCCTCAGAAGGATTAGCCTCCATTCTGAATAAGCAAAGGAATTCAAAGTTGAAAACTAGTTTGGTTTATGAAGAGGGATCAAGTAGTGGTCAGCCAAGCAACAAAGAATCCATCAAATTTGTCAAATCTACAACCATTGACAACAACAAACTTGTAGAAAAAAAGTAAGAGAATCAGTCGCCAAGGAGGAGTGAAGGAAAAGCTACCAGAACTGAATCTGTAGAAAAAAGAAATAATACACTCTCTACTCAAGGAAATCATCGACATGGAAGAAATCAACCTACTCAAAGAAGACAACCATTTTCCAGGTACAAAGATTTTTTCTATGGATATTGTTTTTACTTCTCTAACTTTGGCCACAAAGCTGTAAATTGTTCTTTAAGATTTAGACATGAGAAATCAAGACAACCAAGGAATACATATCTTCCACAACAAAAGAATGAGACAGTTAAGTAAAAAACAACCACAGACTGCAAATCATGTGATGGCTAGGAAAAATATGCAGATTAAGCATAACAATCGTTATGATCCTTTATTCAGTGAACCAGAATGTTACATCTGTCATAATTATGGACATAAAGCTGCAGATTGTCGCTTAAAGAACTATAAGCCAGACTCAAATCACAGATCGAAAAACATTGAGGTTTGGAAGAAGAAAGAAGATAACAAGTGTGGATTAGTCTTGTCAGCTCAAATACAAAATAATCCCTGGTATATTGACAGTGAATGCTCCAGTCATATGACAGGTGACAAAAGTAAATTCTTATCACTCAAGGAAAGTAAATCAGGAAATGTGACTTTTGGAAATGATGCTCTAGGAAATATCAGAGGTAAAGGTATAGTAAGCTTAAAGAATGGAAGAGGCAAATCTCAAGATGTATTATTTGTTGAGGGATTAAAGCATAATCTTCTTAGTGTCAGTCAGGTGTGTGACAGAGGATGTGAAGTCACTTTCACTACCAAGAATTGTAAAATAAAAATAGTGAACACAAGATAGATGATTGCAAAGGGGTTAGAACTGAAAACAATGTCTATGTTCTGAAGGAAGATAAGGAGAAATGTCATTTAAGAAAATTTGATGAAGGTTGGTTATGGCACAGAAGGCTTGGAAACCTGAATTTTGATCATATTGTCAAACTTAATAATGAAGGTGCTGTGAAATATATTCCAATAATATCTAAGACTCATAACTCTGTATGCAAATCCTGTCAAATGGGGAAGCTGACTCATGCTCAATTCAAATCGAAGAGTTTCACATATTCAGAGAAATCCCTTCAAATTGTTCATATGGATCTCTGTGGACCATCACGAAAGGATGGAACTGGAGGAGAATGTTACTTTATGCTGGTAATTGATGACTTCTCCAAACTTACATGGGTTTCCTTTCTGAGAGAAAAATTTGATGCATTTGAGAAGTTCAAAACATTTAAGGCGCTAGTTGAGAATCAGACAGGAAGGAAGTTAACGGCCATTCACTCAAACAAAGGAGGAGAATTTATGTCAAGAGATTTCAAATAATTATGTGACAAACATGGAATTAAAAGAGAATATACTATTTCGGGTACTCCCCAACAAAATGGAGTTGTAGAACGCCAAAATAGATCAGTTCAACAGATGGAAAGGGCTATGATGAGTGAGGGAAATTTCACTAACCTTCTAGGTGGAGGTTGTTCACACGGCTGTTCATATTCTGAACAAAGCACATCTAAGGCCAAACAATGATAAAACTCCATATGAGTTGCGATTCGGTCGACCTGCATCAATCAAGCACTTCAAAGTATTTGGAAGTAAATGCTACATCAAAAATAATGATAATCATCTGGGAAAATTTGATGGTAGAGTTGATGAAGGTATCTTCTTAGGATATGAAATGAACAGTAAAGGATACAGATGCTTTAACAAAAGAATGCATAAATTAGTAGACTATATTGATGTTCGAATTGATGAAGAAGCTCCTGTAAAATATCAACATAGAACAAGCACTGATTCAGATGAAGAAGATGACGAGAATAATGAAAATGAAGAAAAACAAATCTCAGAGTCACAAGAAGATGATGAATCAGGTGGAGAAGAGACCCATACAAGAAGAGTCAAGACAACAAGCAACATCAAATCCTTCCTCCAGGATTACTCAAAAGAATCATGCTGCAAGTCAGATAATTGGTGAGAAAGACAAAGGTGTACAAACCAGGAGAAGGATAATCAAAGACATTGAGCAATCACATATAGCCTTCATATCCATGGTGGATCCCAAGAACTTTAATGAATCTAGTAACGATGTAAATTGGTTAAAATAAATGAATGAGGAACTCGATCAGATTGAAAAGAATGACACTTGGGAACTTGTTCCTAGGCTAGCAAATAAAAATGTAATAGGATCCAAATGGGTCTACAAAAATAAGATGAATGAGCAAGGAAATATTTTAAGAAATAAGTCTAGATTGGTCTGCAAAGGGTATGCTCAAATAGAAGGACTGGATTTTGATGAAACATTTGCACTCGTAGCAAGACTAGAAGCTATTAGAATGTTTCTTGCATATGATTGTCATAAGAATTTTAAAGTCTATCAAATGGATGTCAAGTCAGCTTTTCTAAATGGATATCTAAAAGAAGAAGTCTATATGGAACAAACAAAGGGTTTCCAATTGTCAGATAACCTTCACTTTGTCTGCAAGCTGAAGAAATCCTTATATGGGTTGAAACAAGCTTCTCGTTTCTAGTATTACAAACTAGATAAGTATCTTCAAGACCAAGGTTTCAAGAGAGGAATAGTTGACTGCAATATATATATCAAAATAGAGGATAATGATTTGCTCATTGTGTTGGTCTATGTAGATGACATCATATTCGAAAGTAATAATACTTCATTGGTACAATGGTTTGCTTCTGCCATGCAGTATGAATTTGAAATATCTATGATAGGGGAACTGTCATTTTTTCTTGGTCTGCAAATTACTCAGAGGTCTAAAGGAATATTTCTTTCCCAGGAGAAATATCTAAGAGAAGTGTTAAAAGGGTTTCGAATGGAATATTATTCACCTATGAACACACCTATGGTCACTGGATGAAATTTAAGAAAGGATGATGACTCACCTGATGTTGATCAGAGTTCATATAGGTCTATGATAGGCAGCCTATTGTACATCACAACATCTCATCTAGACATAATGCATGCTATTGGAATGGTAGGAAGGTATCAGTCTGCACATAAACAGAGTCACTTGTTAGCTGTGAAAAGAATTTTCATATATTTGAAAGGAACAATGAACTATGGCCTATGGTATCCTAGGAATCAAAATTTTCAATTATCAGTCTATTCAGATGTTGATTTGGCTAACTGGAAGGATGAAAGGAAAAGCACGAGTGGAGGTGCATTCTTCTTAGGAGATTCTCTTGTAGCATGGTTGATCAAGAAGCAAGGTTCCATTTCCTTATCGACTATAGAAGATGAATACATTGTAGCTGCCACTTTTTGTACCCAAGTATTGTGGATGATTTAGAAACTTGTAGACTTGGAGGTAAAGTATACTGCACCGATCCCAATTCATTGTGATAATACTAGTTCCATTAGTGTGTCAAAGAATCTTGTATTTCACTCCAAGACCAAGCATATACCCATAAAGTATCACTTCTTGAGGGAAAAGGTAATCAACACTATTGTTTCTTTGCATTATATTCCATTCAAAGATTAGAATGTTGATATCTTCACTAAACCGCTTGCAAGATCTTAGTTTGAGTATCTGCGCCAAAAGTTGGGCGTGGCCCTGTTATCAAGTTAAATAGTCTATCTGATCAGGGGGAGCATAGAGTCACTCTCTGTTTTCTTTGTCATTGATGTCAAAGCGGGGGAAAAAGGTGTGGTCTGGATGTTGCAGTTGGAGGTCTAAGAAAAATAGTGCAGCATTTCAGGGTTGCCATCAATGCCAAAGGGGGAGATTGTTGGGATATTTACAGGAAGAGTGTTCTTTTCATTGATGGAAAGAATAGAAGCGATGATGGAATATTGGCAGCAAGGAGAACTTGTTTCAAGTTCATAAGCTCAAGAGGTCAAGCGCAGAAAGTGTCAGGCATGCACCAAAATTCTTTTAGGAAGACGCAGAAGGGTCGAGTCCCTTAGAGACTAAACAAGTTCGAGAAGCTCAGAAGAGATAGTGCAAAGAGTGCACAAGAGTCAGACTTATTCCAAGTCCTGAAGCTCGGGAGGAATAGTGCAGAGTTGCACACAGAACACAAGTGTGCACCAGGGCTGAGGTTAAATTCATTGCCAAATCTCAAGAGAGATAGCGTTTTCAGAAACACAGACAAGACCCAAAGTCATCAAGACTCGCAGAAGGATCAAAGGTCGAGGCCTTTGACACTTAGAAATTATTCCAAGGTCGTGAGGTAAATCATGACCGTCCATTGAGAGAGGACACATGGTGAGAGATCAACACTTCACTGACTCGCAGATCAAGAAATCAAAGATAGGAGAAGCGAGAACTCGTGAAGTATGAGTTAGTGATTTGATCTCAATCGTTGGTTGGAAGGAGAGATTTGGACCATCGATTTGACATAAGTGGAGTTCGAGGGTTTAGAATTTGGGAGAATGGGGATAGCTAACCTCCGTAGACATGAAGCACAAAGCCCCAAAGTGCTTAGTAGTCGGGCCCAGGTCAAAAACCAATGTCACAGTCGAAGGGGCTTAGCAAGAGGAGCTAGCACCTAGAGGATTTACCGATTTAGAAATCAGGAATCAAGAGTATCAGGTTGGCCCATATATGAATACCCGAAGTTGCGAGTCATGAAGTGCCTTTTGGTTAGGCCTATGGCCACAGCCAATGGTCACGTGGACAAGAAGGGGCTTAGCCAGAAAATCTAGAAACCACTGTGAAGTTTTCTCGGGAAGGGAAAAGGCACCAAAAGGATGAGCGCGTAGAAGTTCTCTCTGTAACTGCCAAAACAGATTGATTATCACTAGAGGAGATGAAGATTCTTGAGGTAACTGCTAGTGGAATGAAGACTCACCATAGAGACAATTGACATATGGAAAAGTATCGAAGATTGAAACTTCCATAGAAGCCAAAGAATCTCAGGATAACGGCCACTGATGATGAAAAGTCTCAGCATAACATCCAATAATGAAGAACAGACTCAGTATAATCGCAAGAGAAGATGAAGTGTAGGTGTGATGATCAACCATAGGTCTTGGTGTGACAAAAAGAGGTAGAACATAGAAGAGGGGGGCACACTTTCAAATGCTATGAAGGTGGGTAGAAGAAGACAGAGTAAATGATCTAAAGGGTGATCAGAGGTGCAATGTATAACATGAAAAGGCAACAAAAGAGCATAAAAGGAAGAAGATAATATGAACAAAGTGCAGTCATGTGCAAGAGGAGAGAGAGTAGAGCATAGAAATGGAACTAAGAATAGAAGTTGAAGGACGTAGAGGATACATGGAGTTGTAACAGACCATATCAGAGACAGAGCAAGTAAATTTTTGTAAGATTCAATCAGGGTGGTAGGGTGGTGCTAGGGAGGATTGCAGTCCTCTAAATTCTTGTTGGTGCTAGAAGATATTCTGGGAGTTGGTGCTTCCATCTAGTGGGTGCTAGAGAAACCTGAGAGTTGGTGCTCTCTGCAAGTTGTAGCTTTCTATCATAGGTTGTAGCCTCATATTTAAGTAGGAGCTCAAAGACTATGATGTACATGAAAGTTGGATCTTGATTGACATCCTAAAAAGAAGAGGTTTTCACCCTTTATGGGTTTCCTCATGAAAATCAGTGTCTCTGTGTATTCTGTGTGATTGATCAAATATTGTATATATAATCATGTTAAGTTATCAACAAAACATTAAATAATAATCACGAAAGAATCAGAAAAAATAAGAAAAGTTTCAAGCTTATATACATAACGGATTCACCCCCTCCCCTCTCAGTTTTATTTCCAACATGCACAAACAACACCGTTGAGTATGAATCTCTAGTACAAGGACTGAAGAAAGACATAGACTTAAACATTAAAGAATTAAAAAAATTTCAAGCATTCTAAAATCATCGTTAGACAGGTAAGGAACACTATACATTACAATTCTCCCCACCTGAGGAATTACCAACAGGAAGTGCACAGACTAATAGAATGTTTTGAAGCCCTCAACATTACAACGATCCCCAGGACAAAGAACAATATTATTGATTCTCTAGACACCGTTGCCTCAAGGTTATCCTCTCTAGAAGACTATGAAGCCTCCTGATTCACTGTGCAGCTACTCTACAAACCATCGGTACCCAACAATATTTCTAATTGGAAGTTCTTTAAAGGAGATGAACAGATCATATTTTTTTTGACCAATCAGGATAATTTTAAATACTTGGATATTGACGATGAAGTATTCCAGAAGAAATTAGCAGAAACTGATCCTCATACAGATCAACCGACCAACAAACCAAGGTCTCACAAGATACCAAAAGGGGTAGCTAATTTAGAAAATATTTTTGACTTAAGGGAAAGATTCAAGGGGTCAATGAACACTAAAATGGGGAGATCTTGTTCCGTGCATGAAACTATAAATATAGGAACCCTGAAAAACCCCAAGAATATAAATATTAGCAAGACGGTATCTAAAAAGGAAAGGAAGGCCTATCTCAAACTTTTCAGACAATATCAAGATGTTTTCTCTTGGTCCTACCGAGATATGAAAACTTATGATACTCGTATCATTCAACACATTATCCCATTAAAACTTGAAGTGAAACCCTTCCAACATAAGCTTCAGAAGTATCACCCATCCCTGGAAGCTATCATGTGTCAGGAGTTAAAGAAACTACTAGATGCCAAAATTATCTTCTAGGTTAGACACTCTGCATGGGTAGCAAATTTGGTTCATATGAGGAAAAAGTATGGGGAGATCCACCTATGCGTATATTTCAGAAACCTCAATAGTGCTTCAGAAAAGGACAACTACCCAGTCCCACCAATGGAGAAACTCTTGTAGACCATGTTGAGCTCTGAGATTTTCTCCCTGATGGACAATTTTTCAGGTTACAACCAAGTTCTAGTTTTAGAGGAAGACCGTTTGAAAACTACCTTCCGAACCAAGTGGGGAACCTTCTCTTATAAACGTATGCCATTTAGGTTAATCAATGTAGGGGAAACCTTCCAGAGGGCCATGGACGTAGCATTTCGAGGACTAATGAACAAATTTGTAGTAGTCTATTTGGATGATGTGACTGTGTATTCAAAGAATAGAGAAGATCACATCCGACATTTAACCCAAATTTTCAAAAGATGTAGGAAATATGGTATATCCTTAAACCCTAATAAAACTATTTTTGGTGTCGAGGAAGGTAAGTTGTTAGGCCACATTATATCTCAAGCAGGCATTCACATAGACCCAAAACGGATTAGGGGTATAGCTCAGCTTCCATTACCCCACAACAAAAAGGCTATGCAATCATTCTTTGGGAAAATCAACTTTGTGAGGAAATTCACCCCCAATTTCGCTGAAACGATCAAACCCTTACAAAAAATGATCCATAAAGATGTTGAATTTAAGTGGGATGATGAACAGAAATGTGCTTTCAGCGATATTAAGACCGCAATATCCCAAGCCCCAGTGTTGCAAAGTCTCATTTTTAGCAAATATTTCTTCCTCTATAATTTTTCCTCTGACCAATCGTTAGCTACAGTACTGAATCAGAAGGATGATGACAACAAAGAGGCCCCGGTATCATTTATGAGCACTAATATCCAAGGGGATGAACCAAATTACCCTGCTATAGACAAGTAGGCTTATGTAGTATACAAGGCAGTGAAACACTTCAGATATTAAATCCTAAAGAATCATACCAAATTCATAGTGCCTCGCCCTGCAGTCTGATCCCTATTCACTCAACAGGAGATGGGGAAAAGAAAAGGAAACTAGATGGCGGTAGTCCAAGAATTTGATCTAGATATAAAACCTGCTAAACTAGTTAAGGGACAAGGGTTATGCAAATTAGCAGCTGAAGCCCATGACCAAGTAAATGAAGATCACAGATGGGAGAATGACTTGGCCTTATGGTGTGGTGAAGCTTGATACATCTCCCCAGGGCAAGAGTCTTGGTATGAGAAACTGACTTATCTCCTACATCATGGAACTTGCCCAGAAAACCTAAATCCTAGGGAAAGAATAGCCCTTAGGTTAAAATCAACACAATATCGCCTCATAAATTTGGTGTTTTCCGTGTTAATTATGATGGGGTAATTTTAATATGTCTTGAACGTGAAGATACAAACAGAGTTCTGAAGGAGCTCCATGATGGTCCTACAAGTGGACATTTCGCGGGAAACACCGTTGCTCATAAAATACTGAGAGTTGGCTATTATTGGCCTACTTTGTTCAAGGACGCTCACACATACGTTAGGAATTGTAAGACGTGTCAAAAAAGCACGGGGAGGGAAAAGAGAGCAACTATCTTGCTCCAACCTGTGGTCATCTGTAGGCCATTCGAGCAATGGGGGTTAGATATCATAGGATAAATTACACCGAGTTCCTCAAAACAACATATATACATACTAACTACCACATACTATTTCACAAAATAGGCAGAGGCCATCCCTCTGCTCATGTAAATGAAAAGGTGGTGATCCAATTCATAGACCAACAACTGATCACTAGGTTTGGGATGCCTTCCACCCTTGTCTTGGATAATGTAGCTTACTTTTCTTCCACCTTATTAACAGAGTTTTCTCTAGACAAAGGAATCATAATCGGATACTCTGTAAACTATTATCCACAAGGGAACATAGTGGCAGAATCAACCAATAAGAACCTAGTGAGGATATTAAAGAAAATAGTTGCAGACAACCATAGGAGTTGGCACAGTTCACTCCATAACGCCTTATGGGATGATAGAGTAACACCCAAGGAATTCATAGGAAATTCTCCATACTTTTTGGTATACGGATAGGAATCCATCCTCCCAAATGGGCTATATCTTCCATCTCTTCAACTTGCTTAGGATTCTAGAGGACAGTCCTCATCAGTCATACAACAAAGAATTGATACCCTCATCATGCTGGAAGAAGAAAGGGAGAAATAAAAATCAAAGTTCATAGCTCATAAACATATAGTTAAAAGGTGGTTTGGTAAGCATAAGGCTAAAGAGAAGAATTTTGAAGTGGGAGACTTAGTCCTAAAATGGAACAGAGAAAATGAACCGAAAGGAAAACATTCTAAGTTTCAAAATCAATGGTTCAGACCTTTTTAGATAGCCCAGAAAATTGGGGTAGGA
>JASDQU011378018.1:23842-38005 GCA_032191745.1 Picea mariana | reverse complement strand
ACAAAGTCCTCAAGACCATGTTACAACGCACGGTTAATAAACATAAAACCAATTGGAATCACATGTTATTTTCCATGCTATGGGCTTATCGGATAGTAGTAAAGACCGCCATGGGTTTCACGCCATTCCATTTAGTCCATGGGGTCGAGGCAACTCTTCCCATCAAGTGCGAAATTCCCACCCTATGCACCGCAATTGAGCTTTTACCTGACACTGCTCCAATGGAGCAGCGCTTGGTGAACTTGGAGTCACTGGATGAAGATCGCCGATCTTCATTATAGAACAACGAGGTAGCTAAAAAATGATCCAAAGCTACCTTTGATCGCCATGTCAACCTTCGTTCATTCCGAGAAGGAGACCTCGTTCTGGCCTATGATATTGCCCATGATACCTTTGGCCATGGAAAATTCGAATCACTTTGGCATGGCCCTTACATCATCCAACATTGCCTCACCAAAGGCGCCTACATCTTGGCCTCCCCCGAAGGCCTCGCACTTAAGGAACCCGTCAATGGGTTATACCTCAAGAAGTTTTATGCTTAAAAGTAGTCACACTACTTTAGGTCATTTTCTTTTTTCTAGTGTTTTTAATCTTTTTTTCTCTCACCCCTCTTGTCTAAACTATCCCTTTTACTATTGAAAGATGCTTCCTCCACCAGCCTACCACATTGGTTACGCCGATGGCACCAGCCATTGGACACAAAATCTCGCTTCGGCTGCTTGGGCTCTTTACACTCCCTCACATGAAATGCTACATTCAAACGACATATGTTTGGGACCAGCAACCAACAACCAAGACGAATACACTACTATCATTGTCCTCTTGACCGATGCCCAGCATCATCATATTCATCACCTTAGCATCTTCCTCGACTCTCAACTAGTCGTGCTCCAGCTCAACAATGTATACTGTGTACGCGATCCGTGCCTCTTTCGCAAATACCTGCAGGTTAGACTGTTATCTCAATATTTTGATTCCATTACATTTACACATATTCCAAGACAATTGAATCAAACAAGAGATGAAATAGCTAACATGGTGTTAGATTGGCATATATCACATCAAGCTACACATACATAAACATCTCATACATCCTGTCATAGCATATAGATAGAATAGACATCATCATTATCAACAAAAAACATATGTAAACAACACCAGGATCTCAAAAAATATGTATACTCATATATATATATCGAGGCCTAACAGACCATCCGAATGTTTACATACAAAAAAAATACATATGCCTGCAGGCCAGTGCCACACCTCGGTAGAAAATCGGCTCACCAGCCTATACAATCAAAAAGATCTACATGATGCAATCAGGGTGCCTCTATCGCACCCCCAGCTGCCCCTCCCTCATGAGGCAGTGGTGGCCCACCCCCACCTGCCCCAGGTGGTGGTGGTGGAACACCTGTAGGACCCTCCTGCCCCGGCGGCAGGCGTCCACTAGTCATGGCGGCAAGCACAGCTGCTCGTCGCACGATCGACCGCCATGGTGGCGGTAACCCTATGCACTGCTCCAGGAACCCCTAATCCTGGATACAGATCAACATGCCCTCAAGCACATCCTGTAACACCGTCTCCAGACGATGACATATATCATCAAAATCACCTCCAGCCACTGTCGGAGGAGCGTGTGATGGCCCCACACCAGGGTCATGAAACCGGCGCCTCCTCACCGGTCTCTCGGGCTCTGCAAGTTGCCCCGCAACCTCATCCCATCGTCGCCTCTCTCCACATGGAGGTCTCTCCGGCTCTCGCTGAACCGACGCTCTATACAACTCCACCTCGCGCCCGTGAGGTGCCAAATCTGCACATGCACAAAGCAACAAACAACAAATCATATCAGTATCTATACATCATACATATGAATTGATATACCAAAAGATAACATCAATCAAGACATACAAATACACAACATACCTCGATGGTCGAAAACCTCCCCAGGAGGCAACACCATGTCCAGGTCCCCCCGAAAATCCACCCTAGCATAGGGGTACTGAAGTATGACCTGTGGCATTTGCTGCCATATCTGCGCCACCTGCACCATGAAATAATGTCCGCCTTCGCCACCACCGTGGCAAACCAAAATCTGAGACCACCGCCTCAGTCGAGGCTCTCGCGCCCCTGGCACCTCCAATAGAACCCGCGGGCGCAACATCGGCACCCTGTCCAGAAACCAGGCCACTAGGATGGAGCCAAATGCAAACTCCCCAGTACCTGTGGACCGACAACGGTCTAGCTGCGCTATCATTTGCGCATGCAGTGTCAAACCCTAGGAGAACCGCTCACGTCCCACCACCACCCGCTCCATCACCAGCAGCTCGCCACCACTGATCCGATGGGTCGCCTATGACCCATACATATGAACAATCATCGCCGCTACGCAACGATGCAACAGGGCATCTATACCAATGATACTCACTACAGTCCCAGCCATGTAGTGCTCTCTTGAGCAATATCGCTTGGCGACATCTCGCAAATGAGTGTCCCTCGGAGGGACAGGCTCTGCCGACAGCGGTGTTCCCCGAAAGGGGAGCCCAATCAAAAAATAGATATCCTCCACTATAGTGAAGGGGATCTTCTCTCCTTGCACGAGGAAGTAGTGCAGGTCTGGACTCCACATCTGGAGCAAGAACTGCAGCAAGTACTCATGTGCCCATATCAATGGGCACTCAAAGAACTTTAGCAACCCACTGGTTGCTAAAGCCGCTCGAACCACAGGCACTGCATTGGCCACAACATCTCGCAACTGTGACCAGTCTCACTCATGCCACCGGACGTCCATAATCACTGCTAACCACCTGCACACAACACAGAGTCCTATATTAGCTTATGCAACCATCCAATGCATCAAAAAGACTCATTTTTTACGCCGTAAAACTTGCCTCAAAGGCGTATTTTCTTTACCCACAGGCGCGCACATATGTGCGCCTGTTCACTACACAGGCATGCTTGCACACGCGCCTGTTCATTACACATGTGCTCTCTTGAGCGTGCCTGTCCAAATTACTATCGTGCACTAGTGCACGACTGTCCACCCCACAAGTGCGCTTCAGTGGCGCACCTTAAATTTCTACTCACGCGCACCAATGCGCATCAATTTTGAGGACAGGCATGCACGTATGCACGTCTTCCACTGAATCACCCGTGCATGTGGGCCCACATCCTAAGAAAAAACCCCTAAAAACCCCTTGTACGGCCCCCATACCTACCCTGCCCAAAAATTTGAAACCTATTTCTATGCAGGACGATCAGACCACTAACCTGAAGCTCGCACACCGTTAATCGGCTACCTCGTGCTCCCTGAATCACCCAATCTCCTCTGGATCTACTCGAAAAATCACTGTAGGAGCAGGTACAAATGAGGTGGAAATGTGGGCCCTACAGCTATATATAGGCCTTTTGCCAAACTTCCACTCACCATTCCGGGAGCCCAAAGTGTCTGTTTTTCAAACCGTCTTTAGCCACGGGATCAGTGTCATGTCACCTACATTTCAGCAGTCCCTGGGTCGCTTTTCATCATGAGCCCCCGGGGTTCCTTTTTTTCATATCATGGTTAGGTACGCACGCGCATAGTCATAGTTGTCAAATACAAGCTCATATCTTTGATACTCTTCAGATATTGTTCACTTTGGGTATTTGGTTGTTATGTGTGCAGGTACTTGCTCATCGGTCATCGACATCATCCCTTCAGGTATATATTCAGCACTGGCATGTAGTCTATCCCACTGTATTGCATTTACATTTCCAGTCACACCCTCTGATATTGGCCTTTAGGATCTTCATTCCCGGCTCTGCAGTACCCACACCTTCATTTGCATCTTCGGTACTGTAACCCGGTAGCATTCTCACCCACATGAGTTGTCCCATTCATAGCACCCTTTTGCACTTTTGACACTCATGATGTTCTTCATTACCCTTTAGGGATGGGAGTCCCGATAGTCTTTCATCATGTTGTGAATCAACCACATACTTCTTCTCCTCATTTTGCTAGCTTCCCATATGGACTCCCAGATCATCGCTTTATGGTTATGTTCTTTTTTACCTGGACCTCTGGAGGATCATGAACCCACCATTTCATCCACCATCAGTTTTCCCATCTGCGAACCTTCCCTCATTTCACCTACCTCATACATAAACTCACCAATGGGGCCCCCACCCTTCATCAGTTTCCCAAGACAATTCTGCCCTCCCTGGAGCACGCATTTCACACCAGGGCACCCGTTTCTGTATTTGTACTTTTTTCCCCAAAATTATTTATTATTTATTGTACAAACACCTTTATTTTCAGTCATTACATTCTTTGTCATCACCATTGGCGACTTTCTTTCTTTTGGCCACACCCAACCCATGTCACCCTTGGTTGGAGTGTTACTTATCATTTACCCTCACTGGCATCATCCATATCTTCAGAGTACCCCACAGGTCAGTTACCTCTACCCTCTGAATTTGTTCACCTTGTCCCGCCTCTGGCACAACTTAGCACCGCTCTTGTCATCCCCCTGACACTCGACCTTGTTACATGGTTGCGGCCACTGTTTCTCTCATATATCCTCCAACCAAGGGCAGTCTTGAGTCATCCCACTTCTTTACTTCGTCCATGTACCTCTACCACTTCTTCACCTCAGTAGATTCCACGGAGCCCTTTTTTCTTCTGGGAGTCGCGTCCCCCTTTTGTCGACATCAGCACAATTTTCCAGAAGGGCGACAGTATCTTGATTCTCATTCTCTATTTTAATGAGAGATCTCGGACGGCACAGGGTGAAACACCATTGCTCACTGCTGTCGTTGGCCCCCATAACATTCGACGCCAACAATCTCTCATGTTATGGTGGGTCTTACTTTGCGACTATTGCAATTATTTTTGTCATTTGCCGAAGACCTCTGAACTTGGTAGGGCCATCAATGCCCACATCATTGTCGTTGCTTATTACTGTGATCATTGTCTATTATTCAGAGTATGTTCCTTTGCAGAATTGTCTTCTACCTTTATCATTACCGCCCCCGAGGGCACTGCAGTTGTCTACACCAACACTTTCGTCATCTTTTTTCAGAGTTACATAAAACGAGCATGGGGCATGCCTGCCTCGTTTGTACATAATTGTATATTTTTTATGCACGTCTCTCAGAAGGTCAGGTCCTACCAGTTCCTTTTTTCTCCAACAGATCGCTCTAAACGGTCCCACTATTGCTTTCCCTTACAACAACATTCTCAGTAGAAGAAACATTGATGGATTTCATCTATACGTATGCTCCTAACCTCATCCATCAGGGGGCATCTGTTATCACTAAAATTTCATCTCCACATGGCGACGAGAACTTCGCATCATCAAAACAGCAATGAAGTCATTCATGGCACTGAATTAATTTCACAGCAGTCTAGAAGGGTCAAAAACTATACAAAGTAACCAAAATTGAAGGGTGCTTCACAGTATTTTGGTGTGCACGCACATGCGTAGGACATGAACGTACTTTGCGTGCATGTGCGCATGATGTGCGGCTGTCAACGACAAAACCTGCGCACCTGCTAAAACAACGCATTTATGAATTGGACGGCCTCTCAACTACTTACGGACCGGCTCCCAATCTGATTTGACTCCCAAATCCGAGCCGAATCCACATGGTAGGCGGGTTAATGACCTAAGGAAGCCCTAAAGGTCCCCTTTTCACACTTTGAAGAGGTTACATTATCGTCCGAGGATCTGCTATAAAAAGTTGTGAAGATACATTGTTTTCGCAAGGAATTTCAGGCATCATTATGCTGCTAAGGTTATTAAGGACTCATTCTTTAACGAAAACACATTGGCAGCATTGATGGGAGTTCTTTCACTGCCATACTCAGTTCTTCTCATTGTAAGAAAAGAAAATCTTGTGAGGGCCTCAAGAGCCTTCCGTTGGGGGAAGAAGGAACCACAGTTCTCTTCCTTCATCGTGCTCCGATTTCATCAATAGACCAGCTCAAAACCATTGGTGACATCTATCTTTTGTTTTTGGTGTTTGTTGTTTCTTTTCATAGTTTTAATTTGTTTTCAGTTGATTCTAGCTTGTAGTTTGTTTTGTTTCCTCTAACCTTTCCTTCCAGAGCTGTCATGCCCTGCATGACCCAACAGGGCATGTAAGCACCCTCGATTTGCTCACCAGGTGACGAATTGGGTGCGAACAATAGTTGTTAGAATCGATATACCCGTTTGACCGCCTCTCTGAATGGATCGAAAAGCAGTTATGGGTTACCACTACACCGTTGGATAGCAACAAAAAAGATAGAATGGATTTAATGAAGGCCCCATGTCCGTTGCTAGCAGACCATTGTTGAGATTGCCTACTTAACCTGTCGTGCCACGCACTGAGAATACTTTTTCCTAACTGAAAATCTGAGCATGAACCTTGAGATTTACTACCCTGAAATCATCGCCTTACTATTCATTGTTGTCTCTAAATTCCTTTTGCACCCGAGCTAGCTGACCTGAATTTGTATATCGAACAAGCTCGGCACTGGGGAGAAAATTGTTGAAGAAGTTCTAATTGATTTAATGGCTAAGAAAGTCATGTCAGAATGTGGAATGTTTATAGGTGTACAGGCATCGTCCTTGGGCATACTTCCAGCTTCCCCCTCCACTTCTCGAGTAGGACCATCCCGACCACCTTTGGAAAGACGATCTAAGCTAGGAAACGACTTCGCCACTGTGAATATGATCCCAAGCATATTGCCTAAATATATCCCACCACTAAGTAGATCAATGAATAGAGACTTTGTACCTAGAGACTTAAACTATGCTGCAATCACTGCGTACCTCCCAAAAGGGATGTGTGCAGTTCATGCTGACCAGGAGAAGCTTACCACACTGAAATTCAGTGATTTTAACCTTGGAGATCGCAAGGTATATAGTATGCTAGACCTGCACAAGTATTTGACTATTAGAAAAGAAAAGAACCCCAAGATTGTACCGCAACAATGGACCCATAACCTTGCACAGTCAACCCTCCTAAACGTAATGAAGATTCCACATTTCAGGAGGCATCAGGAAGTAAATGATTTTGTTTGACTATTGTTGTCCTACTACCATGGAGAATACCTATGGTTGGACCGACGCATCACCTTGGATCCAATTCTGATCAATCAGATCACTGGGCTAAGCATGCAGGGCAATGACCCGCAAGACTTTTAACCTGGAAAGACCACAAATCGTGCTCTCGCTCAACAAATAAAAGACACATATGGTGATCTGGAGAAAGGAACGTGAGGTTACAATGTAGCCTCTATTGAGAATGCAACAGTATGCTTTGGTTTCCAGTTGAACACAGGCAATTTAGTCTAAAATAACAAACCTACATAGGTGAATAGATTTGTAGTTGACCTCGCAGGGAAGTGCACAGAGGGACTACAAATGAACTGGGAGAAATGCCTTATAAATCAACTAGATATTGACTATAGACAAGTGCAGGACCAAGGGTATGAGTTCCACTTTAGCTGGTTGCTCATACTCATCACCTTCATCACATGGGAACTACCTGAGGGAGCCACGTTTATGGAGATCGAACCCTTCGAACCCCTTGTCGTGAAGCTCTATATGATGTGGTAATCCAACGACATGAACAAATAGTGGTAGTCCAATGTTTTATTCCATGCGTACTACACTCAGTTGAGGAATCTCATTCAGTCTACATCGTGCATTACACCCAACACTCTTCATGGGTTTTGACCTTTTATGAAATTCAATGCATATTGTCACTTCACCTATATCATAGTGTGTGCAGACAAGCACAAACAACAACTCCATTCATATTACAAGCTGACAAAAGATCACCTGGAGGAAATTACCAAGGAATGGTCGACAAACCTCCTTGTTGCAACACACCCCATAGAAATGTCTGACGTAGATAGCCCTGAAGCTATTTTGAATACATTGGGACCGTGCAAGACTAAAAAGGCGGTGGAAGTTAAAGATATCCACATCACATCCATGAAGACTGGTTCTGTCTCACCTATGAAGGGAGGTGATGATGAAGAACTAGGGGGCATAGATATTGAACAAAGAAAAGGCGAGGTTACCCTGCCTAGAGATGAGGTAGATCCATCCAAGAAAATGAATATTACCCCACCGAGGCCCTCATCCAGAAAGAAAACTAAGGCCAGCCAGACCATGCTTAAGACTATGCTTACCCCAGATGATTTTGAATTTTTAATTGCCACGCTGAATGATGTTTCATTAGAGATCATGAAAAAGCAAGAAGCAAAGCATGAGGAACTATTCTGCCAGATCACAAGTCAATTCAAAGAATCGTAGCAGGAACTTCAGTCCAGCCAAGCAGTTTATACTACGCCGTTAACAATGGAAATATCAGGAACAGGTGATAAGCCCACACAGTTACACCAAATTGTCGAGAAAGTCGAAGCTAGCCTTCAACGAGCTCAATAAGACATAGCGAAAGCCACCCAGGCTTTGGCGGTGGCACAGAGTGCACATGAAGAGCAACAGAGAAAGGAAGAACATGAGCATCTTGACTTAAAACCCAAATGGGAGGAGGAAAAATCCCAGTTACAGCAGAGCAAGGAGCAATTGCTAGCAGATAAACTTGAAACACAAGAAAGATTTCACAAGGCACTACACTCCATGACGATCATAGAAGTGAATATAGAAGATCATCTTCCACAATAGGTGACCGAGCTAGAAGAAGTAATCCAACAACTACAACAACGCATCATGGATTTGGAGCTCTACACCGTGCCTGAGACACCCCAAGAGATAATAGATCTAGGCTGCTCAAAGTGAAGTCAAACGATTAAAAACTTTGGCTTTGGAATGTAGGTAACTAAGCACCAGACATTAGAGGCACAGCTCCACGAAGCCCAAACCTATGAAACCCTCACAAAGAATCCAGAATTGCAGACATTAGAGGCACAACTTAATGAAGCAAAGCAACATGAAGATGTGCTACAAGCGCAGCTGAACTCCATGACCCCAGTCGAAAGAATGAAGAGGTTCACAGAGAAACACACATCCCAACAACAAGTACACATGTTGCAAAGTAAAGTAATGGACATCTTTCAACGACTACAACCACTCTAAGAGAAGGCATGCCAACTGTTCGCGGAACTAGAAAGCTAGGGAGATGAACTTGAACAGGGTGTCATCACTGCAGAACAATGCCTGGAAGGACCGCTCAATGACATAGTAATACAGAAATTTACTGAACAAGAGGTTGTCGCACTGCAGCAGGTTGAAGCCGCTTGAGCCAAGATCGAGGTGTTCGAAGAAGAATTAGTCAGGCCTGAGTGACTTGGGACGAGTCACGGGTGAGTGTTCGGGGCCTGTTGGCCCTTGACCAAGTTTAAGAGTACTTGGTCATACTTGACCACTTTTGGGACTGCGACAACTTGCCAAGGAAGGAGCTCAATGCGAAGTAGAAAATAAGGAAGCAAGACCTATTTTGGGGTCCATTTTAGGGTTTTGGGTTGATGTAACAGGAAAGGGATGTCGGCCCGTGGGTTTACCCATGTTTAGTCCCACTTTGTAATCTATAAATAGGCAATGTAGATAGTAAGATAGGAGGAGATAGTAATGTAGTACATCTATGTGATGTATGAATGAAATCTTAGTGCTAGTAATTGGATCTTCATGATTGGATGTATCTTAGAGTGCTCTATGTATGAGATCGGAGACCTAAGTGTAGGTTGTTATAGTCTGAAGAGAAAGGAAGAAGGATCTAGCAAGATATGCAGATCTTTTGTCCTGTGCAAAGTAAGGGTCATTAGAGCTCTGTGTTGTAACTTCTTGACCATGATAATAAACAAGGCTTTGTGGACGTAGCCCTAGGGTGGGGGTGAACCACGGTAACTATGTGTATAGTGCTTTGTGATTCACTCTTATGTATTTATCTCTTTCTTGGCTAAGTGTGTGATGTGATTAAGTAGATCTAGTTATGCTCTGTGTTGTTGGTGAATGAATGAACATTAGATCTAATATATGAGATGCTTAGTGCTTGATCTGTTGAATATAACCTACATTTATGTGGATAAGTACTGAATCATTCTTAGTATAAGTATTCACTGTGATTCTCTATGCCTTCTATGAAGTATGTTAATGAGTGTATGTTAAGGAATAACTGATGCTACGTGCGCTCTAAGAAAGATAATCACAGATCTGTGTCCCAACTAAGGTTGTAGACACCTGAGTCTTTCAACCACCCCTGCCTCTACCTCAGGTGAGACTTCATCTACTTCGCATGTGTTTCTGAAAGGGTCGATACTTAGGGCTTTGTTGGTGTGCTCTTGAGCGTTGAACCATGGGTCTGCCCCTGTGACAACAATAATGATAAATTGATATAAAACTTTCATTTTATGGTTAAAAAGGATTAAATTTCTCTATTACCGATTCACCTCCCCTCTCAGTAATCCAACAAAATCATTAAATAAACAAACCAACTCTAATCATACACAAAATTATAGATTATCTAATTAACACATTAATTTCCGGAGCACACTGGAACTTAATTTTTAATATTTGTTGGCACAGGGGTAGACCCTGGGTTCAACGTTTCAATAGTGCACCAACAAAACCCTAACTACTAGCCCTTTCGACAACACCTGTGAATCTAATGAACTCTCACCCAAGGTAGAGGCAAGGGGGGTTGTAGGAATTAAGTGTCTACAACCTAGCTGGGACACATATTTGTGATCACAATACTTAACAGGGAACTTAGAAATTAACATTCATTAGTCTTTGACCCTTATTCACATTGCAGGCAAAAAACCTAATTACAGAACAATGCAGTATTCATGAAGATCTAATTATATCTAACCACTCAACACATAAAATCAAAGTAGATCTAGTATTCATTCACATATAAGGCACACAGCTACTATATCAGATGCATATAACATACATAAAGATTACAACACTAAGAATAGATCACATCAGTAACATATAAACCACATCGCAAAAAGAAACCACAACACATGATATATGTGGGTCACCCCAGTGTGCGGCTAAGCCCACCAAATCTTATTCTTCTTTATTATCTTATTCCAATCTTCTTACATGCACAGAGACGTGAAGCCAACTCCACATAGGACAAGAGATCTGCGAGCACCTCGCTAGATCCTCCTTCCTTGAGTTAGGTCTAGCACCAAGCCTTTACACAGTCTGTGCACAAAGCACTTACGAAACACTTGCACTTACCTCTGCAAGTCTCAACATACAGTATGCACAAAGCCTTCACAACTATTCGTACTTAGCACTGTGGCCTCCTTCTACATCGCCTAGCTACTTATTTATATATTACAAAAGGGGCATAAGAATGGGTAAACCCATGGGATGACATCCCATACCCGTTACATAAACCCTAAACCCAAAAAGTCTGTAAAAGAGGGTGAGATCCCACGATCTTCACTTCGCTTGGGTGCTCCGTCTTCGACTAGCCTGTCGAAGTCCCAAAAATGGTCAAACATGACCAAGGTTCTCCAAAACTTGGTCGAAGGCCAACAGGCCCCCAACACTCACCTGTGACTCATCCCGAGTCACTCTGATCTAGGCAATTGTTCTTCAAAGGCCTGGACTTGCTACTTCTCCAGAGCCTCCTACTCGACGAACTCTTGAATGACTGTCTTGGTGACAGGTCCTTCCAAGTGTTGTTATACTATGGTGACCACTTGTTCCATCTGTTCACATTGTCCCTTGATCTCCTTGAAAAGTGTGCAGGCTTTGTCCTATACCGGCTAGAGTATCTGGGTCACTCCCATGACTCTACTTTGGATGGCATGGACCTACTGCTGAACTGTGCATTGTTCCTATGACCTTTTCATCTTCTCAACCACTGAAAGCAGTTTCAGTTACACTTGCACTATTGATGCTTGTTGTTTTTCCTCCTCAAGTTGTGCGTATATTGTTCTTAGTTTTGGGTCCTCTGCAAGGCACTCATAGGTTTGTGCACTTTAGTTATTGAGTTGCTTGCATTCTAACACCAATGCCTTGATTCTTTTGACTTCGCTTCAGGTAGTTTCTTGCCTCTCATCTTGCACTTCCTGCAGAGTGCTTGACACTACTGCAATTCCATTTCCTCTACTCTTGCTTGAAGTTGTTGAATGGCTTCAGTGAGCTTCCCCACTTGGCTCTCAGCTGTCTCTTCTTCCATCTGTGCTAATCCTGGCACGTAGCGAATATCTCAAGTGAGCGCTTCTCTAACTCCAATCTGCTCCATGAGCAATTGATCTTTCTCTCTCTATATCTTCTCTCTGTCCTCTTCAAACTTTGCTTGGAGGTCATCTTTCTCTTAATTTGCAATCTGACTTTGCTCTAGGGATTCCTCCTTTGCTTGCTTCAAGGCCTCTGTGTCCTATTATTTTTTCTCTTGTACTTGACGAGGGTGAGCCTCTATTGCATCTACTAATATGTGTAGTTGGGTAGGATCATCTCCTACTTGTATACCCCCTGATGAAAATGACGCAAGAGAAACTAGATGGCTCGAATAGAGAGCCCGTTGTACCCCTTTGAGCTCTACCTCAATCCTTTCATAAATTATCTCCTATTTTTCTTTGTTTCGCTACAAAATGTCCTCTGAAGTATCTGATATAGCTGCGATGATGAGGTCGATATCATCCACCATAAGTATAGTCTATAATTGAGGATTATTTGCTCATGACTTCTTCTGTGCTAAGGGTTTCTTTGGGCAATTCTTTCTTTTCTTTGATGTCTCGACCTCTATAAGGGGATATTTAGGTGGTGTTACTTCGCCCTATTCCTTCTTGTATTCTTCCCTTTTGTCCTCTTTTTGGTATAATCCGTCGTCTCCTCCTCCTCTAGATGACTCCGACACATGTTCCTCTGATGAGTTGTTTATTTCTTGCACCTCTTCCTTCTTTTTCTTCTTGCTACTACTCGGTCCATCATATTCTTCTTGGGAAACCATAGGACTTCCAATGATATCGGGGTTGGAGAGCTCTATCTTTTCAACTGCTATAAGGAATTCAGTCGGCCACTGATTAGTTATCTCCTCCATATCTTCATTAGTTAATTTACAGTACGACTGCAACTCCTTGGCTTCATACCTATGCGCAGTGATGTAAATGAAGTGCCTGTTTGCATGAAACTTCGCTAGTGGCATGAATCGATGGAGTGTATTCAGAGTCATTCGAGGGAATGACTCAATGGCTCATGTGAGTTGTAGATATTAGCTATGGAAGACAACTGTAATATACCATATATAAAAAGTATGCATAATAGAAATAAAATGCTTCAAATGGAATAATAACAGTAATATAACCAGCATAATCTCCAGAATAACACATAAATGATATAAGAACAACAACAAAAATAGCACTTTAATTCAGAAAGCAATGTTCATGGGCCTCTTTGAAGGGTCAACCTACAGTCAAACAACGCTCTGGTACAATAATTTCTAAGCTAGGGTTTTCATACCCTCGACCCTTATTTATACTAAATATGTCTATCAAGAGAAGCATAGAGAGAAAGATCCTTCTAGAAGTGGAAGCTTCTATTAGGTCTTATTACATATGCCTTATTCTATTTTATTGAAAGGCCTTATTAATATTGACCTTTATTACATCCGAATATATTGCTCTACCTATGTGCGGGTTAGGACCCTAACATATCTGGCCCCTTAAAAACAACCTTGTCCTCAAGGCTTGAGATGTGGAAACTGCTACAAAATGGTAGTTGGTTCCCAAGTGGCATCTGCTGGAGTTGTATATTTCCACTGGAATAGCACTTCCTTGATGGTTCTCTGACGTAGGCGATGCTCATGCTGGTCCAAAACTGCTTCTGGTTGTAGCCAAATGGATCCTTCTTCAGCTAACTTAGGAAGGTTGGTTTGAATTTAGCACCTTGTTCCAATCACCTTCTTTAAGCAGGAAACATGAAAAACAGGATGTAGCTTCAAATGACTAGGTAGACATAACTGATAGGCGACTTGTCCCACACGCTTGAGAACTGTATAAGGACCATAAAATTTGGGCGCTGGATTCTGACAATGCTCGGTCTCAAGGGAAGTTTGCTTGTATGGTTGTAGTCGCAGAAACACCTAATCCCCTCCTGCAAATTGAAGTTCAGAGCGACCTTGATCTGCTTGTTTCTTCATGCGATTCTATTCCATGACCAAGTTCTCTTTGAGGGTACAGAGAATATCCTCTCGAACTGTAAT
>JASDQU011378018.1:0-13605 GCA_032191745.1 Picea mariana | reverse complement strand
TAACAAAATCATGTGTGTGTTTGTTGTTCCTTATAACATTTGTGCACTTTAGGAACACACACATGTTCCTAAAGTGTGAAAGTGTTATTTTTATTTCAATTATTTTTTAGGAATGTGCATTCTTTTCTGAATATATGTTTCTTAGGAACAAGTGCACATTCTTGAGAATGTGCACATGCTCTTGGGAATGTGCCTATGTGTCTCATTGAGTGGATGTTCAGGTTTTTCTGAACTTGACACATGAGGAATTTGTGTGTGTTCCTAGAAATGTAGACACGTTCCTATGGGTGTGCATTCATGATCACCGTATTGCCACTTTATTGTCCACTAACTTCATGCACTCATCCATGTATGTTTCTTAAATCATTCCAATTGTTTTTCCAGGTGGGAGTGGTAACCCTAGCATATATGTTTGCTAATTTGGTTTCCTCATATTTAGGTTTGGAATGACAAACCTAGTGGTTTGGGATACAAATACATTAGAACCTCCATTTTCTAAATACCTCTCAATATCTATAATTTTGACATTATTTTTGTATAGTCTACACAGATCCATTGTCGATAAAACTACATACACATATATAGTTGACTATGTAGATTCGAAATATATAATTTAAGAAAAATAATAATATTGTTTAGTATTTTTAATATATTTTTGTCTTGACATATATCAGAATCTTAAAATACATCCCCCTTTTAATCATGCTATAATGTTTTATCTCCTTAAGAATCTTTAAAATAAGTTATACGCTACACTAGTATAGATTAAGATATACAATCTAAAAATAAATAATTTTTTTTTGATAATTTTAAGATCCTCTGGGCCACTAGAATGGGCGCACTCGTTCCTTTGCCACTCAACATGATAGAATTTAGTATGTTGTCATTAATTTGTATTGTAAATTGACTTCGCCAGTTTTGTTGAGTAGGGAGATCCTTAATAAATGTTAGCATGTTAGTTTGAGTCAAACAATTGCATTATAAATAACCCTCACCAGTCTAGTTGAGCATGGAACTCCTTAATAAAAGTTGGTATGCTAGTTTTCATTAACAAGTTGCATTGTAAATGACCCTCACTAGTATAGTTGAGCATGGAACTCCAAAACAAAGAAAAAACATCAATTGTAATTGTGAAATTATGCAGAGGAGAAAGTCACCTTGCATCCTTAACGGTGCCCCTGTCTTACTGAATAGATTGATGGTATTTTCTATTATAAGCACTTCTTCTCTGATGGCCTACATGATCTTATTTCCTCTACATTTTCTATTTTCACTACTTCTAGAAAAGAATCTAGAATTATTTGTGTGTATGTTTAGGTCTTCTTTCATATCAATTAGCATCAGAGCTTCGATCTCTACTTGACTCACAATCAAGAAGTAGATGGATAGGTCATTGACCAATTTCAGACAATGTTTTTGTGGTAGTGGTTTCTCAAAACTTAACGCTATTTTCATAGTTTTCTAGTGTTACTTGCTCATGGTTTTCCAGTGCCTCAGTGCACTAGCTCACTAGGGTATTAGTACACCCTATTCACATCATGCCCTTCTCATTGTTTTGCAACTCCTCAGTGGTCCAACTCCATAGGGTATCAGTGCACCCTATTCCCAATGTTTCAGTAGACCATGTCCAATGCATTCCTCTAAGGGATTCTAGGGCACCCTCTTCAGAACATTTCTTAGTCCACACTTTGCAGTCATGCCTCTTTACTACTAATCTCTAAGACATTTTCAGATTGAACTAGTTGGTGGATGAACACAATCTCTCCTCGTAAAGAACCTCCCACATAGGAATAAGGGTCTAATGTGTGTGCACCAATTCAAGATTTAACTCCATCCCTTCATGAATTAATCCATCTACAAGAGCATCAAGCTCCATCACACATGCAACTTGATACTTGCTTCTAATTTCCAAAATTATCATACCAAATGAATGGCCATACTTTTTATTATTTGATCCCTAATCTCTCTGCCTATTTCAAGACACGTCCCTATATGGAGGACAAGATGAAGACTTATATTGGAAGCCTATAGTTGGAGGGAATTGCACAATATTGGTCAGATACTCAGATGGAAAGTACCTCATTGGTCATTAAGTTTAGTGAGGAAACATAGACAAGGCCTTCCCCTCCCACTTCTTGGGATGAATTTTTCCAGACATTAAGAGAACACCTCTATCCCCTATGATATTTCCACAACCTCCTTTCTAAATGGTTTTAGTTGCGATAACTCTCAACTCAGTCAGTACAAGGATACTTCGATGTCTTCTACAAGTTGAGCATTCAACTGATTATTTATTATCTGGAAGAGATATTTGTTGTTAAATTCAATTATGGTTTGTTAATGTTTTTATGTTGTGAATTATATTTGTTTGATATCATTTCCTTGTATAGGGACTTTATTCGGGCCTTGTCCATGAAACATAAATTGGCTTCTTAAATGCAGTCTCCCCAAACCAGATCTAACACTTATACTATTGGTAATTCTTATATTACACCCACATCACCCTAACACACCTTGAAATGTGCACTAGTGTACCTTCCACAATACCACCTCACATGCTTCTGCTGATTGTCAGTCACTTCAGAACCTTTGGACCAACAAAAATAGATTTACATAGGACACATAGTCATATTCCCTTGACTCTCCTAAAAACATTTATCTCTCCAATCATATAGAAATTTACCCTTCTCTGATCCTAATGACTTCTAATGAACCTAACACCTCTTCTGTAACTTTGTTTACAAACAAGTGTCACAATAAGAATTAGTTGGATACTCTCATATTGGACAACATAATCCAACATAACCTTGTGGCCCAAGAATTCATCCAATTCCTTCAACTCCCCACTAATCCACGTTCGACTCCATATCATCTTGATTTGGTACAAAAGGAAGGCCCTCATCTCAGTTTCTCTTGGTGTTGTTCTATGACCTTTGTTATTGGCCCTTTCGGGGACACTATGGTGTGTGATCTCTCTCCTTTATGTTATGTTGATTTATTACTTGGTATTCCCTACCAATAGGACATACACATTTCTATCATGTTAAATCTCATCAATACCACCTGTAAAATGAGGGACACACCTCTGTGCTTACATCCCATGCTCTTAAATCTACCCAGGCTATTACCAAACAAGAAGAAATTAAACATGTTAGTTTGGAAAAATGCATCTTCTTATTATTGGTTTACCTCATTCACCCATATAACCTAACCATTCTTTCCCCTTAGTCCATGTATCCATTACTACAATAATTTGTAGATGTCATCACCAAAGCCATGGTATTTCCCTAGTCTCACTCTATCTCACACACACTTGGTCTGTTTCTTGATTCTTCTTTACCCAACACCCCATTCTATCACCTCACTCCATGAGAGACTAATGATATAGATCACCAATTTGGCCAGCTTCAACAATCCATCCATATTCAACCTTCATAGTCGCCTAGTGCATCCCCAATATTTAATATACAAAACATTGTCTATGCAAAGCGCCTCATCCAACATGTCTGGTATTAAAATACAAGTGAGAACATATTATAAAAGATTGTCTAACAACCCCTCTTTTGAAAAACAAACTATACATAATGCTCCATGCTAACAACATTTTTCCAAATGTAGTATATTTGGTCAAACTGAACTACAACAACATCCTTTCTTATTTGGGGTAGTTAAGACAACAAGGTTTATTGGAAAAACCCATTGTTATTCCATGGAGATACTATGTGAGGGAAATATTTAGATAACTTGTGAATCTCTTATTGAACAGGAAAGCATGGGTGTGTTATTTCTCCATAGTGGAGGCCCAACAATAGTTCTGGACGTGCATCCTTTCTTGTTCACTTTATTTGTAGATACTAACATTAGTCACCTACCTATATTATTATTTTTTTCTTCTATGATCTTAGGCCCAATTCATATATATATTAAGAGCTCCCAAAATTTAGGAAGGATATGTTGTTATTGGAGGTAGGTCATCGCTCCAAAAGATAACTGAGGAACGAGATGATGTATTAAAAATTGGCACTGGAAGTGAAAAATGGCCCAAGAACAGTCTCCGTTAAAATTCATTTCTAGTATTCCTTCATAGGAGGAGAAATTGAACAAAGTAATTTTCCTGAAATATAGAGGGACATATCACCAAGCTTGTTGTACTCCCACTCAATTACCCATTTTTCATCTACATAATCAACTCCAATATTCATCTTCTGTAAAGAATCACTTGTCAGGATGAGTATCTTTTCGATATGCCACATGCCAGCATAGAATCATGGTATTTGTTAGGGACATAACCTCCCTAACCCATCAAGTAGTTACAATAATTAAATTCCTTGTAATAAAGGCCAATATTAATAAGGCCTAGCAATAAGGAAGAATAAGTCAAATGTAAGAAGACCTAATAGAAGCTTCCACTTCTAGAATGATCTTCCTCTACAATTTTCTTTTGGATAGATAGATTTTGTATAAATAGGAGTAGAGGGTATCAGAAATATTGTCTTGGAGATTATTGTAATAGAGATCTTCTTTGTTGGAGGTTTCCCCCTTGAAGAGGCAAGTCAACATTGCTATCATTAATCAAGGTTCTCTTTCTAGAGTTATTCTTGTATTATTTTGGTATTGTTCTAGTTATATCATTGTTTCTCTCCCATTTCTATGCTAAAATATTTCTGTGTTGCGTACTATTTTATATATGGAGTACAAAAAGTGGTATTAGAGCACTTTCCTTGGTAGAAATTTGTGCGTTAATTTTTTTTTTTTCGGGGTGGAGACGAATTTTGAGATCTTAAAGCTAGAAATATATGTCATTTAGTGCATGAATCCATGGTGAGGGAAGCATAAACGTGAGAACTACAAATGTTTTTGAAGCACACATCTATTGGCCACACTTGTAGCCCCTATTGGTACCCCTTCGAGAGGTAGCGCATTAGAAAACACCTGTATACAGATCGACCTAGATATCTTGAATCCCTCGATAGATAAATCGATTGACCACCTGAATTCTACAGTGCCACCAAGAACAACACTTTGGAAGATACTTTATAGTACCTTCATAGTCAGGTAGTATGGATAAGGGCATGGTCTATCCTCTTTATTTGGTTCCTTGAGATATTGGGTCGAGTACTATTGTTTGATCCTGCATGTATATCAAAGAGATATAACACAGAGAAAAACCTAGTCTGTATAAACCCTGAATATCCTACCCCTAGGAATGGAAACAAAAATAGAACATACAATATCTATTGTTGCACAACTGTGCCTTCTAGATTTTGGTTGTGAAATTACCACACATTTCTTCTTGTTAATCATTTGAGAATTTCATCACTGTAGTATTATTCAGGCTGAAGTATAACTCCGCAGGAGTATAATAATAATAAAAAAAAAGTGTAGTGATCCCGGTGACAAACTTATTTGGGACCTATCCCACTAGGTTCCTCTCGTTTCCCCGATACCAGTCATACCTATCATTTTTAACAAAATTATGTTTGTGGACTCGAACCTTCTCTGACACCCTTATTTATCCCATATCCCATTGGATCCCTCTTTTCTCCCGGATCATAGTGGTACCTATCATTTTACACCCTTATTCTCAGTGCTCCCATCAATGCATCTAGACCACTTTTGTTTCCCCTATAACATTTACCTGCCCATTTTCCAAATGGCTACCACAAGATACCAAGAACTCAATACTTTGATTGTTGACAACCACCAAAATAAGGAAAACATCAATAATATCAATGAAAACCTTATATCAATCAATTTAGCCATTCATGTCCTCTAGGATCAATGTTCCTACATCAAAAACCTCAAATACCTTAAAGACACCTTTGAACACTTCATAGGTTGTTCCCAAAACCCTTCCTCTTCTGAAAAGCCATCTTACCAGGATGACCATGAATCTTCCCATTACCAAGGTCCTCATACTACCCACTTTTCTCGAGAACTCCACCCTCCCAAAATTCAGGTGAACAAATTTGATGGATCGGATCCCATAGGCTGGGCCACCTAAATGGAACATTATTTTTCTTTGCATGGAATTACTGATGATTTGCCCAAGCTTCGTTATGGTGTCCTACATCTGGACCCAGAATGATGGCAATGGTGGAAATGTTGAAAAAATACATGCCAAGGGTATGTTGCTTGGACACATTTTGTGAATGAAATTTATGACCGTTTTAACTCTGACACCCGCCATTTAGGTTGTTTGACCAAGTTAAAGTAGTCTGGGACAGTGGAAGACTTTATTTCTGCATTTGAGTACTTGGCCTTCAGAACAAAGGGCATATCAGATGATTTCTTTAGGGAATGATTTATCAGTGGCCTCAAAGATGAAATTTGTGCCCATGTTCTCATGGCATGCCCCCATACTTGGTTGGAAGCTACTCAGTGAGGCAAGGAAGCACAAAAAAAATGTGTCCTACCAAACCCACAAACCCTGCTTTCCTCCTTGCCCTAAACCCACCAGTTATGCCCCTCCTAAAACTCTCCTCAATATCCATAAATTAGCCAGTTTTTAAATGGTTGAATTTAAACTCAAGGGTCTTTGTTAAAAATTTTGCTAACAAATATTTTCCAAGGCACAAGTGTAAGGAACAAAATATTTTTATTGTTTTTGTTATCACTCCAAAAGTCACCCGAGACTCTAATTAGGTGAGCTTGGTAACATCAAAATATTTGTAAGTGTAAATGAGGTTTTTTAAAGGTCAAATGGACAAGACTCAAAATAATGATTTTCCAACTCAGAAAACAGGGCTAGTATTAACCAACAATCGAGGTCTTGGCTAACTTCAATCAATAAGTGAGAAAAAGTATGAACAAACGGAAGACTTCAGTGAGAAGAATGTAGAGGTTGTTGTAAACATCAAGACTGCAGTCAACCTAAGGAAGAAAACGTCTTAACACAAGATCTTCTTGAGTTCGGAACTTAAGGATACTAAAGAAATATCATGATAATATAATAATCAAACATACATCATAATATCACCACAACCATGCATGTGAATCATTCAAAGAATGAACACTTCAGTATTAGAAGAAAATTAGTTGGAATAAGAGGTTGATTTCTATTAACCAAAGATGTCTGAAATCAAATACATAACCATTTCACAGTCTAGTGAGTCAAAAAATTACAATCTGGGATATTTAGCTCAACCATTCGAACCCCTGCTAAAGTAATTGATATATCTATTTATAACAAAAAGGGAGGCAACAACTGGAGGTACGAGTTGGCGTCCTTCCCTTGAAAATATCTAAACATTTATTTGATCTAACAACTTATTTAACAACCTATGCTATAAAACAGGAAAATGTTGGTGACTAATCCAACCATGCTTCAAACTAATGTGATCCTCTTTTGCTCGCAACTCCTAGTTTTCCATCATCATCCATCCAAAAATTTGTTGGCCTGACCTTCCTAGATCCTTGGTGTCTATTGGTAGCTTCTTTAGGTAGCGGCCTGAGTAGAGTATTTCACAACTAGACAAGTAAAAAGGTAGTGCCACTGTCTCTGTACACTGAAACTTACAACTTTAGATGAAAACATTTTGACAGTGTCGAGGAGTGTACTTCAAATATGCAATTTTACGATGAAAAATGTTGTAAGTGGAGGGAAGAATACCAACAAAAACAAATCTTATACATGCAAGAAAAAATAGAGCATGAGAAAGATAGGGAACCCAACTACTATAGAATGCTTGGACTTCTGGTGTCTTCTGCTTGAAATGATGTTCTGGCTACATATTTGATACCTGCATGAACCTTTTATTTATAGGTAAAATCTTAATCTCCCAGGCTTGTCATGCCAACTTAGGTGCATGAGTTTCATCTGAAGGTTGTAGAGAACAGATCTTCATATTGTATTTCCTTTAGATTAGAGTTCTACCATCTCAGCTTGAATATGTACTGTCAATTTTAGAAGAAAATCATGTTCTCTATGCAAGAATCCGTCTTTTCCAGAAATTAGGTAGCACCTCCCAGAAATTAGGTAGTGCTAATACTGAAAGATCCTGCAAAATCCGTAGTGTCCGTCGTTACATTGCTCAGGATATTGGGTAACGCCCAGGAAAATTGTAGGGCCCAGGAGAAAACGCAATGCCGAAGAAATTTACAGCGCCCAAGAGAAGATGTAGCACAGTGTCCAGGAAATTTGGCAACGTCCATGAGATTTGGCAGCGCACTACATTCTGCAAATCCATGCATGAAAACAGTGGAATGGACAAGAATTTTGGGAACGTCATTGTATACATCATGGCTACATTTAGTTCTTCAACACCTGTAGAAACTTTAAACAATACTACATTGATATCTCATCATGGCACCTGTGCATGCATCCTGCAAATCAGGCATTTGAAATTTCACCGTGCATCGAACAACTGGAATGTTGGCTTAATTTATGGCTTGGCCCATAGATTGAGATTATGGTTTGACTCGTGGCTTGGTCTTAAGATAGATTTGACTTGTAATATAATACATAGTGTGATATAGGTTTAAGCCACTTTGAAAGCACACACCACATATTCCATCAAAGTCAATAAACTCATTTATTGAAAAGGAAACTAGACTAAAACCATAGGGAAATTAACAAAATAAAGATCTAGGAAAAACTACTAAAAGTTGGTTTTTGGTTATGCAGGTTAAAAAGCCAAAGGACAAAGGTGTTTGGAGAAAACGATCTATGAATTAAGACTCTTCCTAACTCAATGAGGAAATTCGAATTTATGAACTAGGGAAAATGAGCAAAAATATTTCAAAAGGTTATCACAAGGATGCTAAAGACACTTAAAATTTCTATAAAAAATTGAGTGTTAACAGTTGTGACTAAGGATATTTCTGAAGAAGATATTTTTTTTCTTCCTATGGAGGAACTACCATAGCCATATGATATGACCCCACCCTCCAATCCACCAGACGTTGACCCGGTGATTTCACTTAATTCCCTCATTGGTTGATACAGATCTTATGAGTGGAACAAAATGAATACATATTATTAAACGATGTTTAACACAGAATAAGAGAGACACAATAAAACTGATTTTCTATTCAATAAAGAAATAAGTTGAAACTATAAAATGTAGTGGAAAACAAGCTTGTTGGAATGGTGGCAGCTTATCTCTGAGAATATATGTGACGGTTGTGTTGGGCCCCAACAACTCCCTTCTTTTTACATAATCAAAATCTGGGGTACCTCAAAATTTTACTTGGATTCTCCGGTTCTTTTTTTCCCTTTGAATTGATTGGATTGGTATTGGTTTTCTTTGTTTCGAGGTTGGTTTGAGTTTATATTCTTTTCTTTTGTTTGGTTTGAATTTCATGGAATTCAACTGCCAGTTCGCTTTTCTTTCGATAAAATTTTGATGTTGATGGAGGAGCTTCATAATATGGGAGTTTGTTATTACCTCTTCCTTATTGAATTTATCTATTATGAGAATGGTTTGGTTG
This sequence comes from Picea mariana, assembly GCA_032191745.1. NCBI lineage: Eukaryota > Viridiplantae > Streptophyta > Pinopsida > Pinales > Pinaceae > Picea > Picea mariana. The sequence continues at coordinate 4,173 of JASDQU011378018.1, read as the reverse complement.
AAGACATGGATTAATAACAATGATTTTATAGGAAGAAAGATTATTTTGACACATCTTTTCTATGACATTCGTTCACATTTGATTAAATTTGAATGAGGGAGAGAGAAACATAGAAATCTTAATTTAAACGAAAACATTATTTTTTATCAATTGTTTACTTTCGTTTAAATTATGATTATATTTTTGTCTTTTGCTCATTAGCAATCACTTTCACAAAATCATTTGGTAGGTTTAATTAATTTAATTCTTTTGTCATTTTTCATCTCATTTCAAAATAAAAATAAAAAATAATAAAAAAAGAATTATATATCATTTGCTTGATTTTGTGAAAACCCAAAATTAATATTTTTCTCCTCTCCATCAACTTGAAGCTTTTGAAATTTTAAGATCATATTTGAAAAGAAAATATAAACAATATTTGTTTACAAATTATATTTAGTTTAAATTCATTTTAATTTTATTGTTCTAGATTTTGTTTTATTCAAAATTTTTAAGTTATTAATTTGGTTTCTTTTTGCTTCAAAGGTTTCTATTATCAGTTATTTGGTAAGGATATGATCATGGCTTGATTTTATTATCTAAATACATTCAATATGATTGATCCAAAAATAATATTGGACTGATGCAAATAATTTATAAGCAACATCAGATAAGATTTGGAAATGCGTTCAAGAATAGACAGATGATTTTACGGGACTGATTACAACCAAACTGTAAGGAATATGAAGAAATGGTTGAAAACCCATTTGCAGAATTGAGCCATTTGCCTTACATGAGATAATATTACCAAACAAATGCATGATTTGAGAGATATTTTTTTCTCTTTAGGAGGAAAATTTCAGGTGGTGGAAATTATTAGTGATGCCTAGACTGCTCATTCATTACATAAATATATGAGAAATTTTAGAGCCCAAGAGATCCAAGAAATTCAGATGAGGATTTTTATCCTTTCATTTTTGTGTATTATTTATTTTATAAACTTTTTCTTTTCAAGAAGAGAAACTCATGGTTGGAGATTTGGGAGAATGGACCGGTGTTTTCGACGAAGAATATGAAATTTCATATTGCTTAATGGCTTTTGTCCTATGAGTAAATGGTTTTGCTTTCATTATAATATCTTCATATTCTTTTAGTAATTTATTATGCATTGATTTAAATTAGATTTAGTCAGTTTTATCAATACATGATTAATTGCTATCATTTATGTATTAATTTTTTCAATCTTTAAGGTCTATTATCCCAATTATCTTGATCTTGGTGATTTTATTATTTTGATACAAATGCTGTATTATATTGAGTTTATTCATGTAATTCATATTTGTAAAGATATAATTGTTCAATTTAGATTTTTCTTATTGTCGATTAATCTATTATATCTTCACTAAGGATCACGATTTGAAAGTTGTTCTTTTTGCATTTTCAATAAGATTTAAATTGTCAGTCAAAGTGATTTTTATCCTGACACTATCACAATATTAGAATTATACAACCTTCTACTATAGATTTCTATTAATAGACAGGTTGTTGGAGCAACGTTATATAGGACAACCAAAATTTCTCTTTAAATACTGACAAGTTAATGGTATGTGAATTCCTCTTGGACCATATGATGGACTTATTTTTTTGAAAATATATGAGATACAATTTACTCTTTGTCTTTCGTCCTTTTGTAGACTATGCAGTGTTATCATTGTTTCTCATGTAATTTCTAGTTGTCAAATTTTATTTTGATTGAACTAGCTTTAGTCTATTCTGCATATCACTTTTCATGTTATGTTTTCCTTTACTTGGTTCATTATATTTTGGTTTTTTTGATATATGTGATTGATCGTCTATATATACATTTTGAGTTTATATCTAATGTTGGGTAGTTGGTAATACAATTCGCTGAGAGTTGACATTTCTTTCATTTTCAGTTATTGGATATTTTAAAGTCACATGAGATAAAATCTATTTTTCTTTCTGTCATCATAGACTAGTTCTGGAATATACAAGAATTCTTTGAGTTGTTTCAGGAAGTATCGCTCTTTCTTTTGTCATAGATTTATACTTGAAACAGGTTAAGTGGAGCTTAGACAAATACAAAAAGATGAATCTAGCTTAGTATTGTTGATCAACGTTAGGTTAGTTAGTTTATATTTTATTTGATTTGTTAATTTGTGAATGAATAATGATTACATCATTTAAACGTTAAATGATTTGTCCATTAACATTATATCATTATAATATTATTGACTCATTGTTTATTATTTCATCATTTATAGTATAAAAACAATTCCCTTTATTTTTCAACTTGTTTTAATCCATTAGTTGAAAACAATCACTTTCACGAGGCTTTATTTAAACCTTGTAATTGTATATATTTACTGTATATAATACTATTAGTTAAGCAATCGTATTAGTGTGTTGATTGATAAAAGTGTACCTTTAGTTAGTGTACATATTTTAGTTATCTTAGGATCCTATTTGGCTAACAGAGCCAATAAACCTGTTAGGGTAGATTATCCCAAATGGCTTGGGTTAAGTAGACAACCCCAGACCGGTTCTTCCCTTCTCATTCATGGTGTGTCATAAACGCTTGTCAACAAATGGCGCTAGAAGGAGGGTCGAGGTAAATTTAATGATTAATTGTTTCACCCCTCACGCTGTCATAATTCTTAATTTATAAATATTCTTCTGTGTCATCTGATAATACACTAGCAGGTAGGTTAGATGACATGCTAACTATTTGGAGTCAATTTCTTCAATTTCTTAATTTTTCATGGCTCCTACCCAAACCAATGTGTTGGAATATTATTTCAATGTCTCATTACTAGTTATTCCTAACAAGACAACTGATCTATTTTCAGAACTCACCTTTGATGGTGAAGTGAACACATCTGCAGTAGACCATATTTGTAATTTTTTTTATAAGTGCTGAAAGAATAAGATCACTGATCTCAATCTCATATGTAGATTTTTCGCTATCACCTTTTGAGGCCGGGTTAAATATTGGTTCGAATCATTTCCATGTAATTCAATTCATTCTTTGTTTAAGTTTGTAATTGAGTTTTTATTAGATTTTAACAATTATGATTATGATGAATTAAGTGAAGAATTAAGTTGCTTAAGGAAAGAAAATAATGAATCATTCAATACTTTTTCAATTAGGTTCATACATGTTTGTACTAGATTCCCTTTGAAATAAATGTCTCTTATTGATGAATGGTTTCAATATCTCGTTTCTCTCTCAGAGAAGAAAGATCAATTAATTGTTAAGCAATCTAAATTGAGCACTAATACTCAATCTCAATATGGTTTAAAATTTCATGATGATATTGAAGTCATTAAAGCACCACATTTTTTTGTCAACTTCTTTCATTTTGACAGCTCAAGAGTAACATGACATTTTACAAGATACAATTATGGCTTCTGATATTTCTTTGCCAACAATGTCTTTTTCTATTGAGGAAGGAACATTGAATTCAAAAGGAGACCGTTGTCAAACTCTCCAAGATATTACAATTGTTTTTGAAGTAAAAGAGATGGAATATGAATTTGGTAATCTTGTTGTCCGTAAAACTTCCCCTCACTCATGTGAACGGGTTCAAGATCAATTAGTGGGAGATGACAACATTGGTCAAACTAATAATGAATAATCTAATTCTGGTAATTTTCTCCCACATTCACCCTTTTATGATGAACCAAATTGTCTCTTAGAAACTGTCTCGTACTATTTAAAAGAGCATACAACGGATTTTGATCAGTTTATACAAGGAGAGGGAACAAAACCACAATTCCAAACTCATATTTAGATCATTTCAAGAGATGCATTTCATCTTCTCAACTCTTCTACATATTATTCTTTGTACCCTGATATTTTTTATCATCATGTTATGCATTCATGTGTTCTAGATCACTTTGGAATGAATTATGCACTAAATAATAAGGTACAAATTAATAGAGATCATTGAATAGAAGATAAAGAGGAAAATAATTCTTCCCGTGAACAAATTAATTTTTATTCCCATCAATTATTCGTGGGTAAATCAAGAAATGATTTGAAAGAGTCTCAAATATCATCTTCCATTGATTCATCTCAATTTGTGTTTAAAGAAGGATCTAAATTTTTCCATGATCAATTATTTGAGGTTGAAAAGTATAATCAACCAAATACTATTACCAATGATGATT